>OY728148.1:93433138-93613318 GCA_963277665.1 Viscum album | reverse complement strand
CCCCGTACCCCCTAGACAGCCCCGCCTGCCCCCTAGACACCCCACTCACCCCCTTGTATAGCCCTCCCACCCCCTAGACACCCCTACCCCCTGGACAGCCCGACCAACCCCGTGGAAAGCCCGCCCACCTAGACACCCCAACCCCCCTAGACAGCCCCCACCCCATGGACACCTCCGACCCCCCTGAACAACCCCTTCACCCCTTGGACACCCCGCACCCCTGGATACTACCTCCCCCTTGGGCAATGTATGTGATCACTCAAATTATCTATTAAATATAAAATTTCTTCGATCTAAAATTTAGTCAACTCCTGAATAATTCTCCTCTACAAGTGTAGATGATCTTGTACACTCATGTATAGTTCTCCAAAGATATTTTGTTATAAATATAGTATTTTGTTTTCTTTTATATTATGATTCTCATATAGAGTAGTGTGTCAGTTATGGTTTCATATAAAGTGAACAATTCTCATTTACTTAAATATATTTTCAATGAAACTTCAATCTTATTGAATTGATTTTGAAAAAATGACTTATAATAATTATTTTTTACAGAATGGATAGAATTTGGATGTATGAAACAGATCGGATCTCAAGGGATTTTCAAAACAATTTGGAGAGCTTTTTAGATTTTTCATTTCACAATGCTTTAGATAGTGGTCACATACACTGCCCATGTTCCAATTGTGTTGGAAGACCTTGGTTGAGCCATGAAGAAGTCAAATACCACATAACCAAATATGGTTTTCAAGAAAACTACTATGTGTGGTATCACAATGGGGAGAAAATAAAATCTCGAATTGCTGATGATCTAAATGAGAGGACTGGAGTGGAGAATTTTCTATATGACCGGTTTCCATTTATTCATCATCATGAAAAAGAAAGGATTATGACCTAAGAAGACTTCAATATGAGCACACATGATGCGTCTAATGAAAATGATGATGTTGTAAGGGTGAAAAAAATTGAATGATGTTTCCATGAATCTAGTATATCGATAGTGTGATAAAATGAAAAAGCTAGAATTTTTAATCCGATTGTTTCATGGAAAACTATGTATGGTATTTCTAATATAGCAATCGATTACATTCTTACCTTCTTGAAGGATTTACTTTCAGATGATGTAGATATTCCCTCAAACCACTATATGGCATGGAAGTTAGTTGTGGAACTTGGATTTTCAAGAAAAAAAATTCATGATTTCCTGAAAGATTTAAGTTTATTCTGGGAGGAAACCACTGAATGAAATGATTGTATAAAATGTGGAACATCCCACTAGAAGTCAAAATCTGATGGAACACCATCCCACATGCCACAAAAAGAAATGTGGCACTTTCCATTGATCCTAAGACTCCAGAATATTTTTATGTCTGATGAAATATCAATAAAAATGAGATGGCATGATACCGAGAGAATGAAGACTAATGATAAGTTGGTTCACCATGTAAATGGATTTTCATGGTAGAGATTTGATACTCAATATCCTTATTTTGCAACTGACGTGTGTAATATGAGGTTGGGTCTTTCATGCGATGATTTTAATCCATTTGGGTAGATGCTTACTTCGCACAACACATGACCAGTTTTTATACACATTTATAATCTTCACACATGGTTTTGTATGAAAAAACCTTTCACTTTCATGAGTATATTCATATCTGTCCTTTCTAATCCCGAAATTGATATTGACATATAGATGAAACCTTTAATAAAAGAGTTGAAAATTCTTTGAGATATAGGTGTTTGCACATATGATGCATATTCGAAATACATATTTCAGATGCGTGCTGCGCTTATGTGGACGATCAATGAATTTACGGCTTATGCAATGATGTTTGGATGGAGCACGAAGGGAAAACTGTCATGTCCTGTTTGTATAAAGAATACATGATCCAAAAGACTGAAACATTGCTGTAGTTTCAGTTTTTTGGGACATCAATGATTCTTGCTAATGGACCATCCATATAGAAATAATTGTTGAAGATTTGATAATACCATAGAGACCGATGATCCACCTCAGTTTATGTCTGGAACTGATGTTCTTAATGAATTAAAAGATTTTAGTTTTTCATTTGGGAAGGGTCAAATGAAATCTAGAAAGAGAAAGAATGTTTCCACTGAAACCTATTACAATTGGAGGAAGAGGAGTATCTTTTTTGATTTGCCTTATTGGTCAACCAATTTGTTACTTCATTGCTTAGACATAATGCACATTGAAAAGAATATATGTGAAATTTTTCTTTCGATACTTCTAAATGTTAAGGGAAAGACAAAAAATGATTTACGGTCTCAGCGTGACTTGGTGGATTGGGGCATCAGACCAGAATTGCATCCTGTGCGTATTAGTGAAAATAAATGGAAAGTTTCATGTGCTTCTTATGTGATGAAACCTACGAAAAAAAACAATTTATGGAAGTATTAGAGACTATTAGAGTTCCTGATGTCTATTCAAGCAACATATCTAAATTGGTCAACATAAGAGAGTTGAAGCTAAAATCTTTGAAGAATCATGATTATCATGTTCTTCTACATGAGTTGATTCCAATAGAAATCTGTCATCTTTTGTCCAATAATGTAAGGGTGAATGTTATTCGGTTGTGCCATTTGTTTAGAGATATTTGTTCTAAGAATTTGTCCAAGTATTTCTTGTAAAAAATGTTGACAAATGCCCCATTAATTTTGTGTGAGTTGGAGAAAATATTTCCTCCATCATTTTCACATGAATGCTGCATATGACTATCCATATTCCAACTTAAATACTTCTCGGAGGACCTGTTTCTTTTCTGGATGTATCCAATCGAAAGAAATATTTACACATTAAAGTCTTATGTCCAAAACAGGAATCATCCCGAAGGTTCTATCGTGAACAGTTACTTGGCTCAAGAATGTATGGATTTCTGCTCAATGTATTTGTCTGATCTTACTACAAGAATGAATAGAACAATGAGAAATAGAGAAGAACAGTATGAGAAAATTGAACCCAGTTTTCTATCACTTACTCAAACAGGAGTAATTCCTGGATCATATACATTGAATACATTAAGCCTTGAAGAGTGGGAGATGAAACATTGCATAGTTTTTTTTCAACTGTGATTTTTTCGATGACTACATCAGGTAACTAAATTGAATAAGTACATCCTACATATATATCTGTTAAACTATTCATATTTTTTTATCTAAAGGGAACATAAAACAATGATAAATAGAAAGCATCATTGTTTATCTTTGAGAAGGAGGGAGACTTTTCATAGCAAATAGTTTTCTGCTTGGTTAAAATTAAAGGTAAAAATATTACTATTTAAAATAATTAAATCAATATTTAATTAAGTTTAATATTTATTTATATTGTAGGTATTGAGTTTTCCTGCTAACTCTGTCTCTGAGGAAATAAGAGCTTTGGATTTTGGTCCTAATATCGTGGTTCGTGAGTGTAAATCAATTGTTATCAATGGGTAAAAATTTATTGTCACTGAATGAGAAAAGAACATGAGAACACAACATAATGGTGTTATAGTTACTGCCACAATAGATTGTTATGCTAGTGCATCAGATAGTAGATCACTATTTGAAAATGTGGGTTATTATGGAGTCCTTTAAAAAATAATAATGTTAGATTATTACTCTCATGGACGAGTCACGATGATGAAATGCCATTGGTTTGATTCGATGATGAGACAGAGCACATTTATTGATGATTGTGGATCTCGAGTAATTAATATGACTCTTAATCTTACTACCGAAGAACCATATGTATTGGAATCAATGGCTAAACAAGTTTTTTATGTCAAATACCAACTTTGATCTGAATTTGGTGTCATAATTGAAATAATTCCAAGACATATTTTTGATGACGGTGATAATGGAATTGACACCATATCTACTTCCATTGGAAACAATCCATTTATTTCTTTTGATGACTCCAATATCTCAATTGTTAGAGTTGAATGTGAACCTGATGTTATGGTGGAAAATATATAAAATCATCCATTCATGTTCTCAATTATTTTGGTTTACCTCGAGTTGGGTTGTTAAGGTTGGTTCTATTCAAATTGATTTAATATTGATTAAAAATATGTTGTATCCGATTTGACCATTATGTGAATTTTCAATGTTTATTGGTTGAAATTTTTATTTGAATTTCATTTTCTAATTTGTAATTGAACTGTATTTAAACCTACAAAACCAACATTTATAACTTGGTGAAAATTTTAATGCTTCAACTGTGATTTGTATAAAATTTGTATGACTCTAAGAACTCTCTTGAACATTTTACCAGGTAATGAACATGGTGGTTTATATTCTTCTGCAAAACATGTATTGAAACCTACATCATCTAATTGAGTTAAAGAAATTAAATTTTTCCTTAATTTTGACAATTGATTTTCCACTTATGAATCTGGTATAATCAATGTTCCATGATTTTAATAGACTGATGAAACTTAGTAAATAATCATCCTACTAAAAATTAAATTTCTTCATTACATCTTGTACGATTTATTGACTTCATTATATATTTGTTCCAACTCACCTAAAACAATGGTTAGTTAAATTATCCATGAAACCCCCCATTCCCTCTCATTTATTCTGTTTTTTGGGTTACACATTAGTTATCCTTTTATATTTACTTCCATATTTGTTTTCAAATGTAGGAAATGAAACCAATTGAAGAGAGGTGATGAAAACAGATTATGGAAAACAATCACCACATGACTGATCTGGGCATTCCACCACTAGTTCTTGCAGTGAGTATTTTTTTTAAATATATTTATTTAAATTATATATAATGTCATGTAATTAATTTTTTTTAAACTTTTTTTTAGGATCCATCTATTAGGCAGTAATTATTTGATGAGAAGCCTAGTAGTGGTCCCAGTACTCGGGGTGTTCATATGAGGGGGGTGGTACGAGAGCTAGATGATCTGGTCGGCGTACCCCATTAAAACCTGCCCCTCCCACTGACATACCATCCATCCCACATTCTGATCCCAGTGCGTCGTTAGGGACACACGAGATATTTAGGCCTCCCATGTTTTCACCACCATTTATATCTAACCCTCCTCACCCATCTGTACCATATCCAATAATGATTCCCACTCCCCATCCAGCATTTGGCCAGCCATCCCTGTCATCTTTTTTTACTACTGCTTCAATCTCTCCGGGATTTTATATTCCATATTATTCGACTCCTGCTCCACCAGAGTCTGTCCCTACGGAGCATACATTGGGACTCACTCCATCTGTACAGGGTGTTCCTTCAGTTTCTGCAGATCCAGTGGTGCCCATTGATCATACTACCGCAGGTATACTTATACAACCCTAAAAAATTGTTACACCATTATTCACTACTGGAATGGAGGTTTTCCCCATGATTTTGGAAACCCTTTACCAATGGTTTTTAAAAACTGTTGGTAAAGTTTTACCCCAAATACACTCGGCCGATCCTTCCCCCATTTGCGAGATAGAACCCTAAATCTGCAGAGCTCCTCTCGCGACTTCCCCCATCCGAACCGCTAAAACTCCATCTGAATCATCTCAAATCAGGTATTTTTTCTTTATACACATAAAATATTTAAGTTCTACATTTTTTTTATTGTTATCCATATAATATTTTAGTTTTAAGTTTTTATTTTGATGTGTATATCATTTTTTTGTGTTCTGATTTAATCTAGACTTTCTCCATTCCAATCCATTTAATTAATTAAATCCTTAACCCTCCATCGAAGAAGAAACATCTCAAATTCATTGCGGTTGGATTCCAGATTTTCTAAGTATCTGTTTTTATGCCTTTTCTTCATCTTGTAATTAATTGTTACTTGGGAATTTATTTATATGTGTTTATTAATTTTTAGAAAAGTTTCTATGAATGTTTTCCTTAAAATTCTTTGTGAAATATTATTTAACCCTATTCTCATTGAATTGGAATGGATTTCAAAATATATTTCAGAAATGATTTAATCTTGAGGAAAGTGTTTTATTAAAATGAGATTTTTTTAATAGGGCTTGTGTAATGTAATTTGTTATAGTACACTTGTTATGTGACTATGTTTGGTATTTAGTAACACATGAGATAACTAGTGTGTGAGAATGTGTTGTGAAAGAGATTCCATGGTTGGTTCAAGATTTTATTTACGTTTTAAGCCTATTAATGAGTTGTTTTAAAGATATTTTGAGATATTTACCTTATGTTAATTGGTGAAAACTGGGAGATGTAAAGGTGGTTCATGATTAAGACATATAATTACTACTAAACATGTGGATAAACCATTCATAGTAGTGAATTATTGAAATTTTTGATGTTTTTAGTCCTTTTTTATTTGGAGTTTCTTTTGATGCTGATGTTTCTTATTGATACCTATGATGGGAATTTATTTTAGTTTCTAAATCGGCTGAGACTCCCCCACCATGCATAGTATATGCAACCTCTACCCTTATTTAATAAATCTGTTTACATAGCCTATGAAACCTCGACCCCCATTTAATTAGTGAACTCAAGTCATTAATTCAAGCCTTCATTCTCACTAGCATGTAAGAAATTGAATGATGTAAACCCATCCTCACATGATTTCTTACCTTATATAGTGTCCAAAATATGGAATACGAGCTTTTGAATTCATCAGCTAACCAGGATCATATATTCCATTTCCTCCAAGATGATTGTACTAATATAACTTTAGGGTCGATTAAATATGGTTCTCATTGTACGTTGTATATTATGTGTCCTTGGCCAATACTCACTTTTATGAAGGTGGGGTGCTTTTCAATAGCCATGCTGGCATGTGTATACATCCATAAAAATGTTAGATAAGTCACAAGTTTAATTCAGTAATGTTTTTATCATTGACATACTTTAATATTAATCTCAAATTTAAAAATAAATGTTTTTGTCTATAATTTATGAAATTAAATCTTTTTACAAGCCATGAACAACCTATTAGTGTAGAAGCCAAAAATTTATTCACCCATGGGGTGCGCTTGACTTGGGGAAGTAATTGGGTAATGAAAGGTATGTCCATAGAGGTGCCAATAATGAGTTATTGAACATGAGTGAATGATTTGGGATGCCTATAACACATAATGGGACCAGAGGCATGTGCCTCTTATAGACCTAATGAAAATGAATATAAATAAATTTTAATTTAATTTATGAGTACTTGTTCTTTACATTATTTTAATAGTTCACTATATCGACTAGAAACTTCTTCCTTTATCATTTACTTAAATGTATTTTATATTAAAGTTAAATCCTATTGAATTGTTTATGACAAAATGACTTATATAAATTCTTTTTAAAATGAACAGGATTTTAAGTGAAAACAACAACTGACATACGGAAAACTGACCAAACGAATTCGGTTTCTATTGAAACTTTAGTAAAACAATACATGAGTCATATGTGCCATGTACGATTCAACCCTGGCTCAATCCGAGGTGTGGTGTGGCCGACACCATTCGAAGTGTCTCACTTTTGTTTGAAATGGATAACATTTTAAGTGAAAAGTACAACTGACATACAGAAAACTGACCAAACGCATTCGGATTGTGTTTATAATTTAGTAAAATGATACTTGGGTCAATTGTGACATGTATGATTCAACCCCATCTCAATCCGAGGCCCAGTGTGGCCGACACCACTCAAAGTGTCTCAGGTTTATTTGAAATGGACAACATTTTAAGTGAAAATAAAAACTAGCATATGAAAAACTTACCAAAATAATTAGGATTGTGTTTATAATTTAGCACAATGATCCATGGGTCATATGTGACGTGTACTAGTCAACCACGCCTCAATAAAAACCGTAGTGTGGCCGACACCACCCAAAGTGTCTCTTATGTTTAAAATGGACAACATTTTCAGTACATACAGAATACCGACCAAACAGATTCTTATTGTGTTGATAATTTAGAAAAATGATCCATGGGTCATATGTGACGTGTAAAAGTCAAACCCTCATCAATCCGAGGCGTGGTGTGGCCAGAACCACTCAAAGTGTCTCTCTTTTGTTTAAAATGAACAGGATTTTAAGTGAAAACAATAACTGACATATAGAAAGCTGACCAAATGAATTCGGTTTCTGTTGAAAATTTAGGAAAATGATCCATGGGTCATATTTTCCATGTATGAGTTAACCCTGGCTCAATCTAAGGTGCGGTGTGGCTGACACCATTCGAAGTGTCTCACTTTTGTCTGAAATGGATAACATTTTAAGTGAAAAGTACAACTAACATACGGAAAACTGATCAAACGCATTCAGTTTGTGTTGATACTTTAGGAAAATGATACTTGGGTCAATTGTGATGTGTAAGAGTCAACCCCGTCTCAATCCGAGGCCTGGTGTTGCTGGCACCACTCAAAGTGTCTCAGATTTATTTGAAATGGACAACCTTTTAAGTGAAAATAACAACTTGCATACGAAAAACCAACCAAACGCATTCGGATTGTGTTGATAATTTATAAAAATGATCCATGGGTCATATGTGATGTTTAAGAGTCAACCCCTCCTCAATCCGAGGCATAGTGTTTCCAGAATCACTCAAAGTGTCTTTCTTTTGTTTAAAATGAACATCATTTTAAGTGAAAACAACAACTGACAAACGAAAAACCAAAAAAACACATTCAGAATGTGTTGATGCTTTATAAAAACGATGCATGAGTCATATGTGATGTGTATGAGTCAACCCTATCTCAATCCAAGATGCGGTGTGGTCGGCGCCACTCAAAGTGTCTCTTTTTAGTTTAAAATGGACTTCATGTTAAGTGAAAACAACAACTGACATTCGGAAAACCAACCAAATGCATTAGGATTCTGTTGAAACTTTAGGAAAACATTCCATGAGTCATTTTTGATGTGTAAGAGTCAACTCCGCCTCAATCCGAGGCCTGGTGTGGCCGTCACCACTCAAAGTGTCTCAGGTTTATTTGAAATGGACAACATTTTAAGTGAAAATAACAACTAGCATATAGAAAACTGACCAAACGCATTCGGATTGTGTTGATATTTTAGAAAAATGATCCATGGGTCATATGTGATGTGTACGAGTCAACCCTGCTTCAATTTGAGGCACGGTGTTTCCAACACCACTCGAAGTGTCTTTCTTTTGTTTAAAACGAACATCATTTTAAGTGAAAACAACAACTGACATACGGAAAACCAACCAAATGCATTCAGAATGTGTTGATGCTTTAGGAAAACGATGCATGAGTCATATGTGACATGTACGAGTCAACCTCATCTCAATACAAGATGCAGTGTGGCTGGAACCACTAAAAGTGTCTCTTTTTAGTTTAAAATGGACTTCATGTTAAGTGAAAACAACAACTGACATACAGAAAATTGACCAAACCCATTCAGATTCTATTGAAACTTTAGGAAAACGTTCCATGAGTCATTTTTGATGTGTAATAGTCAACCCCTCCTCAATCAGATGACCGGTGTGGCCGACACCACTCAAAGTGTCTCAGGTTTATTTGAAATAGACAACATTTTTAGTAAAAATAACAACTAGCATACGGAAAACCAACCAAACACATTCGGATTGTGTTGATACTTTATAAAAATGATCCATGGGTCATATGTGAAATTTATGAGTCAACCCCACCTAAATCCGAGGCATGGTGTTTCCAGAACCACTCAAAGTGTCTTTCTTTTGTTTAAAATGGACATAATTTTAAGTGAAAACAACAACTGACATACGAAAAACCGACCAAACACATTTGGAATGTGTTGATGATTTATAAAAATGATTCATGAGTCTTATGTGATGTGTAAGATTCAACTCCATCTCAATACAAGACACGGTGTGGCTAGCACCACTCAAAGTGTCTCTCTTTAGTTTAAAATGGACTTCATGTTAAGTGAAAACAACAACTGACATACAGAAAACTGACCAAACACATTCGGAATCTGTTTAAAATTTAGGACATAGATACATGGGTCATATTTGATGTGTAAGAGTCAACCGCGCCTCAATCTGAGTTGCAGGGTGGCCGGAACCACCCAAAGTGTCTATTATGTTTAAAATGGACAACATTTTAAGTACATACGGAAAATCAAACAAATGGATTCTGGTTGTGTTGATACTTTAGAAAAACGATCCATGGGTCATATGTGACATGTAAGAGTCAACCCCGCCTCAATAAAAGATGTTGTGTGGCTGACAACACTCAAAGTGTCTCTCTTTTGTTTAAAATGGACTTAATTTTAAGTGAAAACAACAACTGACATACGGAAAACTGACCAAACGCATTCAGAATGTGTTGTTTCTTTTGGAAAACGATACATGAGTCATATGTGATGTGTAAAAGTTAACCCCATCTCAATATGAGACCCAGTGTGGCTGGTACCATTCGAAGTGTCTCACTTTTGTTTGAAATGGATAACATTTTAAGTGAAAAGTACAACTGACATACGGAAAACTGACAAAATGCATTCAGATTGTGTTAGTAAAATTATCCTTGAGTCATTTTTGACGTGTAAGAGTCAACACTGTCTAAATCCAAGGCGCGGTGTGGCCGTTAGCACTCTAACTGTGTCTCTTTTATTTAAAATGGATGGGATTTTAAGTGAACAGAACAACTGACATACAGAAAACCAACCAAACGAATTCGGATTCTATTGATACTTTATCACAACGATCCATGGGTCATATGTGACTTGTACAAGTCAACCTTGGGTCAATATGAGGCATGGTGTGGCTGACACCATTCAAAGTGTCTCACTTTTGTTTGGAATGGATAACATTTTAAGTGAAAAGTACAACTGACATACGGAAAACTGACCAAATGCATTTGGATTATATTGACACTTTAGGAAAATGATCCTTGGGTCAATTGTGACGTTTACGAGTCAACCCTGCCTCAATCCGAGGCCCAGTGTGGCTGGCACCACTCAAAGTGTCTCAGGTTTATTTGAAATGGACAACATCTTAAGTGAAAATAACAACTAGCATACAGAAATCTGACCAAACACATTCAGATTGTGTTGATACTTTATAACAATGATCCATGGGTCATATGTGACATGTACGAGTTAACCCCTCCTCAATATGAGGCACGGTGTTGCCGGTATTACTAAAAGTGTCTTTCTTTTGTTTAAAATGAACATCATTTTAAGTGAAAACAACAATTGACATACGGAAAACTGACCAAACACATTCAGAATGTATTGATGCTTTAAGAAAACATTCCATGAGTCATTTTTGACATGTAAGAGTCAACCCCATCTCAATCCAAGACGCGGTGTGTCCGACACCACTCAAAGTTTCTCTTTTTAGTTTAAAATGGACTTCATGTTAAGTGAAAACAACAACTAACATACTGAAAACCAACCAAACGCATTCATATTCAATTAAAACTTTAGGAAAACATTACATGAGTCATTTTTGACATGTACGAGTCAACCCTTCCTCAATCTGAGGCCCAGTGTGGCCGGAACCACTCAAAGTGTCTCAGGTTTATTTGAAATGGACAACATTTTAAGTAAAAATAACAACTAGCATACAGAAAACTGACCAAACACATTCGTATTATGTTTATACATTATAAAAATTATCCATGGTTCATATGTGATGTGTACGAGTCAACCCCACCTCAATCCGAGGCACGGTGTTTCCGACACCACTCAAAGTGCCTTTCTTTTGTTTAAAATGGACATAAGTGAAAACAACAACTGACATACGAAAAATTGACCAAACGCATTTGGAACATGTTTATGCTTTAGGAAAATGATGAATGAGTCATATGTGATGTGTACCAGTTAACCCCATCTCAATCCAAGACACGGTGTGGCCGACACCACTCAAAGTGTCTCTCTTTAGTTTAAAATGGACTTCATGTTAAGTGAAAACAACAACTGACATATGGAAAACCAACCAAATGCATTAGGATTCTGTTGAAACTTTAGGGAAACGATCCATGGGTCATATTTGACGTGTAGGAGTCAACCGTGCCTCAATCCAAGTCACAGTGTGGCCGACACAACCCAAAGTGTCTCTCATGTTTAAAATGGACAACATTGTAAGTACATATGGAAAATTGACCAAACGGATTCTGATTGTGTTGATAATTTATAACAATGATCCATGAGTTATATGTGACATGTACGAGTAAACTCTGACTCAATCCAAGGTACAGTGTGGTCGGAACCACTCAAAGTGTCTCTCTTTTGTTTAAAATGGACTTAATTTTAAGTGAAAACAACAACTGACATACGGAAAACTGACCAAACGCATTAGGAATGTGTTGTTTATTTAGAAAAATGATCCATGAGTCATATGTGACGTGTAAGAGTCAACCCTGCCTCAATCTACGACCCAGTGTGGCCGACACCACTAAAAGTGTCTCTCTTTTGTTTCAAAAGGACACCATTTTAAGTGAAAACAACAACTGACATATGGAAAACCAACCAAACGCATTCATATTCCATTGAAACTTTAGGTAAAAAATCCATGAGTCATATGTGATGTGTAAGAGTCAA
This sequence comes from Viscum album, assembly GCA_963277665.1. Classification (NCBI taxonomy): domain Eukaryota; kingdom Viridiplantae; phylum Streptophyta; class Magnoliopsida; order Santalales; family Viscaceae; genus Viscum; species Viscum album. The sequence continues at coordinate 93,600,845 of OY728148.1, read as the reverse complement.
CTCAGCCTCAATTAAAGGTGTGGTGTGGCTAGCACCACTTGAACTGTCTCTCTATAGTTTAAAATGGACAATATTTTAAGTGAAAACAACAACTGACATATGGAAAACTAACCAAATGCCTTCAGATTCTGTTGAAACTTTAGGAAAAAGTTACATGAGTCATTTTTGATGTGTACAAGTTAAACCCGCCTCAATCTGAGGCCCAGTGTGGCCGGCGCCAATCAAAGTGTCTCAGGTTTATTTGAAATGGACAACATTTTAAGTGAAAACAACAACTAACATACAGAAAGCCGACAAAATGCATTCGGATTATGTTGAAACTTTAGGAAAACGATCCATGGGTCATATGTGATGTGTAAGTGTCAACATAGCCTCAATACAAGGTGCGGAGTGGATGAAACCAGTCGAATTATCTCTCTATAGTTTAAAATGGACTTCATTTTAATTGAAAACAACAACTGACATACGGTAAACTAACCAAACACATTCGGATTCTATTGAAACTTTAAGACAATGATCCATGGGTAATATGTGACATGTATGAGTAAACCACGCCTCAATACAAGTTACAGTGTGGCTAAGATCACTCTAAGTGTCTCTCTTTTGTTTAAAATGGACAGCATTTTAAGTACATATGGAAAACCAACCAAACAGATTCTGATTGTGTTGATACTTTATCACAACGATCTATGCGTCATATATGACGTGAACGAGTCAACCTCGCCTCAATATGAGACATGGTGTGGATGGTATCACATCAAATGTATGCATTCTGTTTAAAATGGACATCATTTCTAGAAAAAACACATTTAAATGTGTATGTTTAAATGAATTATGTATGTTTATAATTAAGTTATGAATTCTGATTTAATTCTGGATGTGTATAGTTCCAGATGCATTATATTTTAAATTTGTATGAATTTTTTCTGTATATGTATGTGTTAGTTGGTTATTATAGGTACATTAATCGGAGAGGAGATTTACCTGAATGAATGGACACCCTTCCAGTGCTGTGCAAATTGCAGGCTGCTGTGTAATTTGAACAACATAGTCTATGCCAACAGTTTCAAACCATTGGCATAGGGTTCATTGAAAAGTTTTTACCAATGGTTCCCTTGAACCATTGGTAAAAATACATTCCCAACGGTTTATAAAACCATTGGGAACAATGTGAAAATGTTGGTTTTGCCAACGGTTTAGGGGAAACCATTGGGAAAAACTTTTCCCAACGGTTTCCAAAACTGTTGGAATAGGCTAATTTTTCTAACATATCCCAATGGTTCTATGTAAACCATTGGGAAAATATATCCCAATGGATTACTTACCAATGGTTCACAGAACCGTTGGTATAAGGTATACCAACGGTTCAGAACCGTTGGTAAATCATCCTTTTCTAGTAGTGATTTATTTTCATTATAACATGTATTAATAAAATATTTGTTTTTCTTTCATAACAGATACGTCGAATGATAAGAGGTGGGGGTGGGGGAGTACATGCATGCATGCGGTGTGGAACCACCGCACGTAATTGATGGTGGACTAAAATGAAGATAGTCAGATGATTGAAAAATCAGGGCAACAATGTAGGAGTTTTTTGGCGACGCTTTCCAAATACTCCGACATCATTCCTGTCAGCCCGCTCTCATGGAGACAGCTTCCAAATGAAGTCAAGGATAAATCCTGGGCAGAGATATGGGTACAAAAATCTGTTTTATTTAATTAAATATATTAATTTTTGTAATTATATGAATTAATATTTTGGTGTCAGCTACAGTTTAATTTCCTCGATGGTGAGGGTGAATGGACAGCACGTCTAAAGGATTTAGGAGAGCTTTGGAGTGCTTATAAGCATGAGTTGTATAATGGATAGCATGCTAGAGAGGGGACAAAGTTATAGGTGGTCCCTGTCATGGATGGTTATCCATTAGAATAGTACAAACAGATGATTACTCATTGGATGACTAGCCAATTTATGGTATTAATCAAATTAGAGGTATTTAAATGAAAATTTTCATGTTTTTCATTACTACTAATTATTGAATTTTATTTATGATTCATCTGGAAGAAATAAAAAAAAATTGATGCTAATAAATACGTTCACACATTAGGATGTACTACGATGCCAGATCATGAGAGACAATAGGTATGAAAATTTATAATCTTTCTGTATGACTTGCACTTTCTATTACTTTCTCCATAATTTATTCGATTTCTAAAGTTGTTATATAATTTCGGTTATTAAATTACTCTTTTTTTGGTATCCTATTTTTAATTATGGTTTTATACATTCAATTTCATTATAGAGGCATAAATTGAATATAGAAGGATGTGTGCCTTGAGCAAAACTGTTTTGCTCGAGTAGAAAGAAGAAAGATGGAAGTGTGGTTAATGAACCAACTCAGCAGCAGATTGTAAGTTTTACTCGGTAGATTTAAAATTTTAATCTCTATTTTGTAACTTAATAATCTATTTGTATTTGTAATAGGCTTCTTTAGAGGCCCTTGATGCCCCAAAAACTAACAATTTTGGACCAAACGATCACTTACATCAGGTGTTGGGAGATGAACACTCTGGTAGAGTACGTTGCTGACTTGAGAAGAGTATAGTTCCAAAGAGGTATTGGCCCTCCTCAGGTATGAGTTGTAGTGCCACCGAGCTGTAGCAGGTTAAGGCATAGGCAGAACAAGCTAAAAAAAGGGCCACATAGACGGCGGAACAATCTGCTATGGCAAACACTACATTTATGAAACTGATGGAAGCTTTACATACAACACTTCCACCAGAGGCTAGCAATGATTGTGATGAATATATGTCATCGATGCGTTCTATATATGGTGCACCAGGTGGTGGTTCTAGTGGTGGTCGAGATGATGGTGAGGAGGAGGCCGAGGCAGAGGAGGAGGAGGCTGAGGAGGAGGCTGAGGCGGAGGAGGAGGCCGAGGAGGAGGCCGAGGTAGAGGAGGCTGAGGCTGAGTACGAGGATGAGGAGGATAGCGGGGATGATGATGGGGATGATGATGAGGACAAGGGTGAGGGTGAAGATGATGGTGATGATAGTGATAGTGATGAGGGACAGATTGATCCATTACATTTTTGACTGATATTACTAACATTTGATGTTTATTGATTTGTTGTGCCTGAATACATGTGTGATTAGGTCGGTCACATTATATTTATTTTTTTATCTATAAATAATAAAACTTTATTCGATGATTTGTTGTGAAATCCCCCTATTTTAATGAAATTGTAAATTTTTAGTGGAATTTATAAAATTTGTGGTCTGATTGGAAGTTGATATAATGAAATTATTTTTATAACCTTGAAATAATTTTCTTAGAAAATATGTAAATACCATCCCATGAAGCCGGAAAAGCCCCCCACCTTCCTCCCTGGACCCCGGACAACCCCCCCTCCTTCTTAGACCCTAGACAACCCCCCACCCTCCTCCCTAGACCCCATACATCCCCCAGACATCCCCCCATACAGCTCCCCCACACCCTCCTCCCTAGACCCTAGACAACCCCTGGAAATCCCCCCAGACAGCCCCCACCCTCCTTCCTGGACCCAGGATAGCCCCCCACCCTCCTCCCTGGACCCCGGACAGCCCCCGAAAAGCCCCCCAGACAGCCCCAAGATATCCACCTCAGACAACCCCACGGACAGCCCCACCCTCCTCCCTAGACCCCAGATAGCCCCCCTCTTTCCTGGACCCTGGACATCCCCCACCCTCCTCCCTGGACCCCAGACAGCCCCCCCCACCCTCCTCCCTGGACCCCGGACATCCCCCCACCCTCCTCCCTGGACCCTGGACACCCCACCCTCCTTCCTGTACCCCAGACAACCTCCCGAATAGCCCCCAACCTCCTCCCTGGACCCCGGAAAGCCCCCCGGACAACCTCCCCACCCTCCTTCCTAGACCCCAGACAGCCCTCCAGACAACCCCCAGACAGCCCCCTAGAGAGCCCCTCGGATAGCCCCCCCCACCCTCCTCCCTGGACCCCAGACAATCCCCTGGATATCCCCCCACCCTCCTCCCTAGAGCCCGGACAACCCCCCTCCTTCCTAGACTCTAGAAAGACCCCCACCCTCCTCCTACCATGCATAACCCCCACCACATATATCCTCATCCTCCACTAGGTACCTTACACAACTGTGTATCACCGACATCATCACACCAATCACTACATCATAAGGTCACTGAGCCCAATATAAGCTCTCTTCAAGATTCACCCTAAATCCCAATCTAATTAACATTCCATTACTATTACTTCAGTACCAAGCACTGACCACCTACCTTGATTCCGGAGACAATCGCACTCTTAATTCGGTGTCTTGGATCCCAATCTAAGCTCTCTTAAAGATTCACCATAAATCCCAATGTAAACGATAGTTTTAGAGCTTCATAAGAAGATTATAGAAGAGTGCAAACCCTAATCGAAAAGAGGAATCAAGGAGAGGATTAGACTCACCCAGATCTTCAATATGCACTTGATGAAACTCAAAACGCCCAATGATCGAAGGAGATCCGCCCTTAATAGCTCTTGGGAGATTTGGATTATGTTGATACTTTAGCACAAGGATCCATGGGTAATTTTTTACATGTATGAGTGGCCTCAATCCAAGGCACGATGTGGCTAGTACCACTCAAAGTGTCTCACCTTTATTTAAAATGGACAACATTTTAAGTGAAAACAACAACTGGAATACAAAAAACTGACCAAACATATTCAGATTGTGTTGATACTTTAGCACAATGATCTATGGGTCATTTTTGATATGTACAAGTCAACCCCGTCTCAATTCGAGGCACGGTGTGGCTGGTACCACTCAAAGTGTCTCACCTTTATTTGAAATGGACAACATTTTAAGTGAAAACAACAACTAGCATATGAAAAACTAACCAAATGCTTTCATATTGTGTTAATACTTTAGGAAAATGATCCATGGGTCATTTTTGACATGTATGAGTTAACCCCAGCTCAATCTGAGGCACGGTGTGGCCGGTATCACTCGAAGTGTCTTTCTTTTGTTTAAAATGGATAGCCTTTTAAGTAAAAACAACTGGCATATGGAAAACTGAAAAAACGTATTTTTATTGTGTTTATACTTTAGTATAATGATCCGTGGGTCATTTTTGACGTGCATAAGTCAACCTTGCCTCAATCCGAGGCACGGTGTGGCCGGTACCACTCAAAGTGTTTCACCTTTATTTGAAATGGACAACATTTTAAGTGAAAACAACAACTGGAATACAAAAAACTGACAAAATGCATTCAGATTGAGTTGATACTTTAGTAAAATGATCAATGGGTCATTTTTGACGTGTACGAGTCAACCTCGCCTCAATCTGAGACATAGTGTGGCTGGTATCACTCGAAGTGTCTTTATTTTGTTTGAAATGGACACCCTTTTAAGTAAAAACATCTGGCATACGAAAAACCTACCAATATTATTAGGATTGTATTGATACTTTAGAACAAGGATCCACAGTTCATTTTTGACGTGTACAAGTAAACTTCACCTTAATCTGAGGCATGGTGTGGCTGGTACCACTCAAAGTGTCTCACTTTTATTTGACTTGGACAACATTTTAAGTGAAAACAACAATTGGCACACAGAAGACCAACCAAACACATTCCAATTGTGTTGATACTTTATGAAAATGATCCATGGGTCATTTTTGACGTGTATGAGTCAACCCCACCTTAATACGAGGCACGGTGTGTCCGGTATCACTTGAAGTGTCTTTCTTTTGTTTAAAATGGACACCCTTTCATGTAAAAACAACTAGAATATGGAAAACTGACCAATCATATTCGGATTGTGTTGATACTTTAGAATAAGGATACATGGTTCATTTTTGACATGTATGAGTCAACCCCTCCTCAATACGAGGCACAGTGTGGCCGGTACCACTCAAAGTGTCTCACTTTTATTTGAATTGGACAAAATTTTAAGTGAAAGCAACAACTGACATACAAAAAACCGACCAAACGCATTTGGATTCTATTTATACTTTAGTAAAATGATGCATGGGTCATTTTTGATGTGTAAGAGTCAACCCTACCTCAATATAAGGAATGGTATGTCCAGTACCACTCAAACTATCTCACTTTTATTTAAAATGGACAGGATTTTAAGTGAAAACAACAACTTGCATATGGAAAACTGACCAAATGCATTCGGATTCTATTGATACTTTAAGAAAACGATCCATGGGTCATTTTTGACATGTATTAGTCAACCCTTCCTCAATCCGAGGTACAGTGGGACCGGTACAACTCAAAATGTCTCACTTTTATTTGAAATGGATAATATTTTAAATGAAAACAACAACTTGCATACGGAAAACCGACCAAATGCTTTCTGATTCTATTGATACTTTAGGAAAACAATCCATGGGTCATTTGTGATGTGTAAAAGTCAACCCCACCTCAATACGAGGCATGGTGTGGCCGGTATCACTCAAAGTGTCTCTTTTTTTTTTAAAATGGCTCTGTTTTAAGTAAAAATAACAGACATTTGGAAAACCGACCAAACTTATTCTGATTGTGTTGATACTTTATCATAAGGATCCATGGGTAATTTTTGACGTGTACGAGTCAACACCGTCTCAATCCGAGGAATGGTGTGGCTGGTACCACTCAAAGTGTCTCACTTTTATTTGAAATGGGAAACATTTTAAGTGAAAACAACAACTGACATACGGAAAACCGACCAAACACATTCAGATTCTGTTGATACTTTATGAAAACGATCCATGTGTCATTTTTGATGTTTACGAGTCAAACCCACCTCAATATAAGGCATGGTGTGGCTGGTACCACTCAAACTATCTCACTTTTATTTCAAATGGATAAGATTTTAAGTGAAAACAACAACTTGCATACGGAAAACTGACCAAACGTATTTAGATTGTGTTGATACTTTAGCACAAGGATCCATGGTCTAGCCTCACACAATCCACTTCTCATGTGAGAAACTCCTACCCCTATTCTAAAATACATGAAATTTAATACGCCAATCCCATCCTCAAACAGTGGGTTCTAGGACCAAACCAAAGTCCTTTTGGGAACCCAATACGAAAGACATAATTGAATATTCATACCCACTACCCAAAATGGGGATTCCTCTCACATAACACCCAGAAGACCAAATTAAAATTATCCACATACCTCCTTATTCCAATTGAAAAGTCTATGAAAAACATGTAGGCTATTCTGGTAACCCATCTCATATGTCGAGATTGGACAATGTTTCCCACTAACACATCAGGAACCATTTATACATGGATACATAGTAATTAGAGGAATATAAACATCCCATGTGCTTCCTATAACTCATCCTAGGTCTAAGAACATGACCACTACCATTGTCTATCTTATAGGTATCATGATCCTTGTCCACTCTACCCAAGTTTTTCTATTGGTTTTAAGATAGTCAACCCAAGACCATGAGTAAACATCCCATGTGATTACTATAACATGTAGTCTTTTTATCTTGTGTGTATTGGTGTTTTGGTTTGAGTTAGGAGTGAATTATAAATTTTGAATATTGTTATGGGTGTTATTTCTTTTCAATTCTAAATTTCTGAATTCTGGATGTATTGGATTCTGGATGTATTGGTAATGAATTCTAAATTTTGAATACTGTTATGTGTATTGGATTCTAGATGTATTGGATTTTAATTTTGTATTGGTGTTATGGGTGTTATTGCATTTAAATTCTGGATGTATTGGATTGTGGATGTATTGGATTCTGGATTTTTCTCTTGTGTTGTGGTTTGAGTGAGGAAAGAATTCTAAATTTCTAAATTTATGAATTCTGGATGAATTTTAAACATCCCATTCAGGCTTTTGGATTATGGATATATCTGTTCTTGCAGGTCATGGAGAGTTGTAGGTTGGAGGTGGCTGCTGGCTTCTGTGAAGCTGCAGCATATATATGCCAACAGTTTTCAAAACCGTTGGTATAACCTTTTGATGTATATTATACCAATAGTTTTGTTATAACCGTTGGTATAAAATTCTACCAATGGTTTTAAAAAAAGTTGGTATATCCTTTGGATGTATATTATAAACTATATACCAATGGTTATAAACCATTGGTATGAGAATAACATATAACAACGGTTTCACAAACCGTTGGTATATCTCTTACTTTAACACATATAAAAATGATTTACACAGAACCATTGGTATAAGCCTATACTTATGGATTACTTGGACATAGTTTGGAAAAACGTTGGTATATATTATACCAATGGTTTCTCAGCCTTTACCAACGGTTCCGAACTGTTGGTAAAGGGTAAAATTCCAGTAGTGTACATTGATTTAATTCCTAGTTCAAGGCCTATATGATAGAATCCTTATAGAATAGACACTATGGAATTCATATAACTGAAGAAAAAACAAGAGGAATTGAGTGATAAAGGATTTATTCTCCCTAGTATTTCCCCATGGGGAGCCCCTATTCTTTTCTTCAATAATAAAGATGGATCTATAAGGTTGTGCATTGACTATAGAGAGATCAATACTATAATAATAAATAACAAGTATCCTACACCTCTCATTGATGATTCATTTGATCAAATTCATGGAGGCCAATATTTTTTGAAGATTGAGTTTGATCTGGATATCATCAGTTGCTAGTAAGGAAGGAAGACATTCCAAAGACAATGTTTCAAACCAGGTATAGGCATTACGAGTTTACAGTAATGCCTTTTGGACTGACTAATTCACCCTCGGTTTTCATAGATATAATGAATAGAGTTTTCAAGGAATATCTTGATGACTTTGTGGTGGTATTGATTAATGATATCTTGGTATACTCTAAAAGATATGAAGATCATGAAAATAACTTGCGCACTATTCTGAAGATTATTAGAATAAATGAATTATATGGAAGTTTAGCAAGTGTGAATTTTGGCTTTAATAAGTTTCCTTTCTTGGCCACATTGTCTCTAAGGATGGAATATCTGTTGATCCTATAAAGACAAAGGTTGTGCAAGAATGGCCTACTCCAACGAACATAACTAAGGTACATAGTTTTATTGGCTTAGCAGGTTATTATCAGTGTTTTGTTTAAAACTTCACCCGTTTAGTCAACCCAATGACCAAGATTACATGTAAAGGGATTAAGTTCGTATGGACAAAAGAATGTGAGGAATTTTTTTGAGGAATTGAAGAGGAGATTATTGAATTCTTTGAGCTTGAATCTACCATCAGGGAATGATGGGTTTGTGATCTATAGTGATGTATCAATGAAAGGACTTGGTTGTTTCCTTATGCAGAATGATAGAGTTATTGCCTATGAATCAAGGCAGTTAAAAATTCATGAACAAAACTGTCCTACTCATGATCTTGAATTAGTAGCTATAATATTTTCTCTAAAGACATGGAGACATTATCTCTATGGAGAAAAATGTGAGATATTTATATATCATAAGAGTTTTAAATATATCATCTCATAAAAAGAACTCAACATGAGGCAAAGGAGATGGATTGAGCTACTCAAGGATTATGATTGTACCATACACTACCACTCAGTAAAGGCAAACAAGGTAGATGATGTATTGAGCAGGAAGGATCATGGAGTTCTCAACAAAATGATGATTGAAAGGGATCCTTTATACATGGACCTAGTGAGGATGGATATGGGAATTATCGAAGAAGGTGAAACATCAATACTTTTTCAAATGGTTTCCTAAACATATTTATTTTAAATAATTAATGCTTCATAGTCTGATGACAATAATCTTCAAATGAAAATCAATGCTGTGAAAGATGAGAAGTTGGCTGACTTCACGTGTGAAGATAGAATTCTAAAATTTTGGAAAAGACTATGTATTCCCTCTCTACCCGAGGTGAAAAGGGAGTTATTAGATGATGCTCATAGTTAAAATTTCTCTATACATCCTAGTAGCACTAAGATGTATAAATATTTGAAGGAACATTTCTAGTGGCACAACATGAAGAGGTAAATTACTGATTATGTATCAAGATGTTTAGTCTGTCAACAAGTAAAGGCCGAATGAAAACATCCTAGAGGAGTCATGTAACCTATACCTATTACTACATGGAAATGGGATGACATCACCATGTATTTTGTCACCAGGTTACCCAAACTTCCAAGAAATAGTGATGCAATATGGGTAATTATTGACCGACTTACAAAATCTACACATTTTCTCGCTATAAGGGAGGATTTTCCACTGGAGTGCCTAGAATTACTATATATTAATGAAGTTGTGAGACTTCATGGAGAACCTCTCTCAATTTTTTCTGATCATGATCCTCAATTTACATCGAAATTCTAGAAAACTATTCAGAAATATTTGGAAATTGAGCTTCATTTGAGTACCGCTTATCATCCTCAAACTGATGGGAAATCAGAAAGGACAATCCAAACTTTAGAAGACATGTTGAGATCATGTTCACTTGAATTTAAAGGTATGTGAGATTAGTATTTACCCTTGGTGGAGTTTTCCTACAATAATAGTTTTCATTCTAGTATTCAAATGGCACCATATGAAGGATTGTACAGAAAGAGATGTCGTACACCAACATGTTGGGATGGAGTTGGTGAAAGGAAGCTAGTGGGTCCAGAACTTGTGAAGGAAACAACAGCAAATGTAAAGACAATTCAAAACCATATCAAAGCATCTCAAAGAAAGAAAAAGAGCTTTGCTAATAATCAAAGGAAAGATTTTTAATTCCAAGTGGGAGATCATGTTTTCTTGAAAGTATTATCATGGAAGTGCGTTATAATATTTGAGAAGAAAGGGAAACTTAGCCCTAGGTAGATTGGTCCTTTTAAAATTTTGGAGAGAATTGGAGCTGTGGCTTATCATTTGGATGTGCCTCCTAGACTGTCTAAAGTACACAATGTGTTCCATGTCTCATTGCGGAGAAAGTACATGTCAGACCAAACACATGTCCTCACTTATGAAGATATATAATTGGAACATGACCTATCTTACTGTGAAGAGCCTATCCATATTCTGGTTACAAAAGAACAAGTGTTGAGGAATCAGAAACCTCAACTGGTACAGATACTTTGGAAAAATCATAAAATCGAAGAGGTGACATGGGACCCCGAGGAGCTTATGATGAATAACTACCCAAATATTTTTGTGAGTTAACATTCTGGTAATTTCTAGGATGAAATTTTTGTAATGAGGGGATAATGTAACACCCCAAGATTGTGAAAATAAATTTAATATTGAATGCATGAAATATTGAGTCTATACAAAACACCACTTTGAAATAACCTAACTAGTAAACATAATGTTGAGTCAATAAGGTTTACCTTATGACTTTTCCATTCCTTCTTGTTTTGAAAATAGCAAAAATCTTATCTTTAAGAAAATTGTTTTTATAAGGAAAATTGATTTTATAAGGAAAATCGCTTTTATACGGAAAATTTCTTTTATAAGGAAAACTGCTTTTGTAAGAAAAATTATCCTTATCATATTTTCATCCATATATTTCTTAAGTATAAGATTCAGATTCATTTCTATATTCTCGGAATCATTTGAAACTTTGATATGAAGCATTCTGTTTTAGGTTCCGAATTCTGGATGAGAACTGTAAGAAAGTTCTACTCCGAATTCTGGATACAAATTCTCATTATGAATTTTGAGGACGAATTCTCATTATGAATTCTGATGACGAATTCTCATTACGAATTCTGATGACAAATTCTCATTCCGAATTCTCATTCCAAATTCACCTATTAAACAGAATCTGATCATCTTTGTTTTATACACTTCGAATTTATTTAGACTCCGAAAATTGTTTTTGGTTAGACTCCGAACTTTCTTTTTGCTTACAATTTTATAATTTGTCTACTCTTTAATATTTTTCTTACACTCCGAACCTTCACTTCAAATCTTCACTCCGAACTTTTTAGTTAGACTTAAAATGATTTCGTACATTCTGTTACACTTGTTTTGTTATAAAACGATGTCGTCTATTCTATTATAAACTAACTGTTGGTTTAGTTACACTTGTATAGGTACCTCCGTTTTTTAAGGAAAATATGACCGTTGGAAGGGAGGCCGACCTTGCCTATAAATAGGATCTCATTTGAAAGAGCTCAATAGAACATAGATAAGTTGATCAATCTAGAGACCACACACTGCTAAGGTGATTTCTAGAGGGAGAAAGATTTTCATGCCTTGTGCGTACTGAACCACTCCTTCAGTTTTTGCTTCGTGTGACTCCGAATGTTGGTGATTACATTCAAGGACTTCCGGGGATAGGAAGACAGAGGTTTCCAACACCTTGAAGTTGAGGGATTCCTTGCTGAGGAAGACAGAGGTTTCCAACACCTTGAAGTTGAGGGCTTCCTTGCTGAGGAAGACAGAGGTTGCCAACTACCTTGAAGTTGAGGGCTTGCGGGGATAGCAAGACAGAGACTCCAATCTTCGTATCGAGGGCTTAACCTGGTGTGGGTAAGATAGAATTGCTTGAAAGTATAAATCAAGGGACCTTTATCCAAGGTTGTTGGATACCCTTCTCTTTGGGTTAAAAGACTTATATCTTGTTACTTTTAGTTTTACTACTTGTTTATTTCCGCTGCATATTGTATTGTAAGGAAAGTATAACTTTCTTATACTTCCTTACTTGTACTCTGTTTCATTTAGATTCTATATTCTTTAAGGTAGAATCTCATATTGTAATCTTTTGTTAAGTTTTAATTTCCAGAACCATATTTCCGAAACCTTATTTCGGAATCTCTTATAAGTTTTAAAAAAGTTCATAGGACTTGAAGTTTATAACTTCATTCCTTATTCCAAGTTTTCTTTTGGTGTTAAGTGGTGTTGTGAATTTTCTTAGTTTAACTTTGTTAAACTTATCCCTTTACTTTGCTTAAGGAAAACATAGTTATTCGTAACTAACTTTAAAGGTTCCAAAGGAATTTTTAAAGTGTACAATTCACCCCCCTATTGTATATTGAGCATCTACAACATTATTTTGATCCTACACATAATTTTTCCATCTCTGTGATTTGAATTTCGAAAAACTGACATACACAGTTGTGTTTAGTAAGATATTAGAGTCTGATAAGACAAAATTAATTATTGGTGAATAGTAACATACCCTTATGAATAGTAATATAAATAGTAATATGAACCTTATGAATAGTAAATGAATTATTATTTTATTTTCTTAAGGTTATAAGATAATTATATTTTGATTAATTTTTCAAGGTGATATAAAACGAATTATAGTTTTAAAATTGTTATTTTTTGAAGAAATTATGATTTTATTTAAAAATTAAATTAATAATATTTAGAAAATTATTTTCAAAAAATGGAGTTAATTTTTGAATTATACATGTCGAAAAATGGTTAGAGTGAATTTTTGGGTTTTTTCTAAAGTACATGAATTTTTGATGAATAGTAAAATACAGTAATTTATCGTATATATACATTATCAGTTAAATTAACTATTCCTAGCATTATGGCTGATGTAAGAACCATTGGTTCAAAATCACATGAACATATTACTATTATTGGTCACAAGAATCAATACTATTGGTTGTCTTTGGCAAAATAATAAAATATTGAGTAAAATAATGGGAAAACCCTCCTCTCCTCCACTATAACACCACCTCACTCCCTCTTCTCTTCACTCCTCTCAAGCCTTGTGCTTTGTCTAAATTCTTCTCAAATATCCTCCCAAGCTCCTCACCACATCCAGAAACCCTTGGTCTCATAAAAAGATCAAAAACTATCCCCTAAAGAGGCTCTCAAGTAAGATTACTTCAAGAGGTCATTAAGATCAAGTGAGGAACACCAACAGACTTATGATAAGGGATTTCTACCTGAACCTCCATTTTCATTCGGGTTACTCTTATTCTCTACTTACCTTAATTAAATTCTTATTTATTCATATATACTCCTCATAAATTCTATTTGAATGTTTTATATATTTGTACCAACCAGAGTCCTACCTTCATTTATGAGGAGTTATACATTTTAAAAGGATCTTTCAAAAATTATTCCCGAAATGCAAGCTAGATTCAAGGGAGTTTCTCAAATTCTTATCTATTTACAACGGAACTCTATAATATATTTTTTGAAACCATTATCTTTTTAAAATCTCTGATTTTATTCTAAAAATACTATCTTACTTCACTTCCAGTTTTATACAAATATTTTTCCAAAAGAACTATTCTTTTCAAATTAAAAGAGTATTTATCTCAAGAATTACTGGATGATTTTATAAGAGTATCTTCACCTATTTCCACAATCTTGTTGATCCTTATGTATTATTGGGATTATTATTTTATGATATCATCTACCATGTTTAATTAAATGGTTTATGATTATTTTGATTGTGGATGTGCTATCTTAAAACCATTCACCAATTTACTCCGAATGGTTAGTGTTTATGCTTAATGTTTGGGAAAAGTTATTTACATTTCATATATTATTTTCAATATGAATGTATATGTTGTTTATATTTATCCCTGTTCATATTAGGAATATATTGGACTTAGTAAGTGTCGTGTGGGGCCTGATATATCCCCTCGGTGCATCGGTAGGTCTCATGAGACAAACTATGGTCTTGGCATGAGGCCTTGACAAAATGGATATTTATGGTCTTGGGATGAGGCCTTGACGATATAGTTATGATGTCCCGAATTATGTATTCCCTCATTGTAAAAATAGTATTGATCTTTCACGAGGTTATTCGACTAGTAGAATACCCATGATCATGTTTTATTATGGAATTATTTATTCAGCTCTTATTCCTGCCATATTATGTTCAAGGTCCTTTTTTAAAGGCATGTGTTTATAAGTTACTCACCATGCCTAATGTTTATGTTTATGATATCTTCCACTGAATTTCTTACCCTTACCGAGAATTTGAGCTCACCCCTTTCTTATGTTTCTTTTTCTCAGGACATGAGGAGGTATATTATGAATGACATGCAAAAATAAACTAGGAGTTATTGATGTTGTCAAAGTATTTTTAGGTTGTATTTATTTTCAAGATATAATGTTGAACCTATGTATGTATCTTGTTTCCGAAGTTTCTAAACTAATCAGTACTTAAGGATGCATATTCCTTGTTTATATGACAATGTAATAAAATAAGGCACAAGCTCCGGGAAACTAGGGTCATTTCCTTACACAAGGTCTCATCCACTTCCAGCTACACAGTTCTATTTGTAGCACACTCGTTTCGGGAGATCTCACTCCTCAAGATATCTGGTAGAGGGACGTAGAACAGGTCTTACAAAATTACCCAAGATAACACTAGGGTTTCTACTAGTTGCATAGTTTCCCTGATACATCTAGTCTCGCTAAGACTTGCAGTTTGGATAACACACTGAGTGTCGGTAACACACGGAGTTTCAGTAACACACGGAGTGTCGGTAACACACGGAGTGTCGATAAGTCATGCAACACCCAAGTCATGTAGTTACAAAGTTACAACCAAACATCAACCACTGAAAACTGACTGAAGCACACTCATCAGGTATAGTGACGTAGAACTAAAAGAATTTGATCTTGATACAGATATAGGGGGTCCCCCATGCCCAGGGTTCACTAGGGGGAATCCTAGTCCTATTGGAAACATTATCCTAGATAGGGGAACAATGCCCACATAAATATTGGTCACACCAGCTCCACAAACCCTATCTATGGTAACATGAAGAGAAGTGAGGACTGATCGGGCCTCTTGATATAATACATGCTCCAAACCACTGAGTCAACTGTCGAAACCAGGTTGAGACAACTCACTTTATAAAATGGGTCGTTCTCTCTGACGGGAACGAGATCCTGCATCAAACCCTCATAGTAAAAGATAAATAGAATCCTCCCAACCTCTTTTAGTCCAAATAAAAACCCAACAATCCATTTTAAATGGATTTCCCTATCTTAAGGGTCCTAATGCTGTAGATGACTTGTCAATCGGGTGCTCTATTTGAAAGATATAGTTGTTTTTCTGAGAAGGTCAGACCCGACATGACTCGGCCCGCTTGGTCCAGCCCGCGGGGCTGTTAGAGCAACCCAGATTATCCGGTCCGACCCCTGCTATAGGTCGGTTTACTCCACCAGACGTGGCCTACCCTAGCTATGCCCATGGTCCACATGGTCTGCCTTGACCGCGTGGCTGCCGCGTCGCACCCCGCTGGCCCGCGGCCCCCCAAGCGCTCGCCATCTCTGCTCCACGCGACTCTGAGCCACATTCCGCCGCCGCCACCGCGGTCTCCTGATGCGGATCCTAGTCCCCTCCCATAGCGTCCACCACCATAGTCCTACCTAGAATGCATCCCACCATGGGCCTGCTGACGGTCTATTCCTACTGCGCCCTGCATGGACCGGCTACCCCTGCCAGACCGGGGCTGCATCCGCCACCAGCAGCCCCACCATCGATGGTCTTTCCCTACCATCCTCCACCTAAATCGGCCCGATCCACCACCTTGCGCTGCTTCGGGATCATATCCTCGGTCTTGGAGCATTGCACCACAAATCGAAGGCACATCGATCCTTTGATCACAATTTGCGAGGAACGAGGAACATAGTGATTGGGGGAAAGAGACAAAGCACATGAATACCGAATTGGATGGATCTTGGCCTTGTTCATGTCATCCTTGATTCATTTATGTTAGAAGGTTTAATGAAGAACAATAACATATGATCATAAAGACCTATCTCCCTTTTTAAACTCTACAACAATTTATCCATCCCGCAATAACGGACGAACCACATATCAACCTATTCATGGGTCGGTTCATGTTTGTCAATTGAATCTATGAACGGGGAAGAAAAATCATGAAGATATTAAACGAACTACCTCAATTTGGTTCAATCACTGAAAAAGTACATTTTCCGCATCGTTGTCATGGATGAAGATCCTTCGAATTTGAGGTTCATCGTTGATCGTTGATCTGCGATCCACCACCGTTCATCGAGAGAGCTCTGTCTCCTTACCTCAGTGGAATTACAGGGTTATGGTGATAACCCTTTATTCTCTTATAAACATGTATTAAAATAAAATGTTTCATTGCGTCAAGAATAAAATATTTTTATTAAAATATTTTATTGAAATTTACGTCCAAAAACTATCTTTCACAATCGGGCCACGCCGAGCGATGTTAGGCCTCACCTAAGGAAAAAACCCCTTTAAGAAATCAAAGGTGGTCTCAAATTTCCAATTAGAGTTACCATTTAGGAGTTATTAGTATTTTAAAAATAAATTAATTTTATTTAATAATTTTATTTACGGTTACACCTTTTTCAGGTTTTCCACTAAAGACCCATGCTGACTAAAGCTAAGTCACACCTAGGGTAAATCCACTGCTCTAAGCTCAACGGTGCCCTCAGATTTCTGATCTAGACACCTATATAAAATTTATTTCACTTTTTCATAAAATTCATGTGCATGTACTATTAAAAACTTAACATTTTTTAACAAATCATTTCGAGCACACCGGCTCTCAGAATTGCACGCCGTCTCAGCGTCTGGTCTCAAAATGTTTCCAAATAATTTCTAAAAATAAATTCAGGAAAATCCGAATCATTACATTAAACTATATCAAAAACCACACACACACACACACACACACATATATTTCCCAAAAATAGATTTAATTGACCATAAATAATTCATTTCATTCATTTACATATATTCATAATATATGTATCTCTATTTTCTTCATAATAAAAGTGAATCTCTTAATGCCTTTAAAGTTTTTAAGGATGGAGTAGAGAAACTGAGTGGTAAAAAAATTAAGATCATGTGGTCAGATAGAGGTGGAGAATATTATAGAAGATACACTGAGGATGGACAATAACTTGGATCATTGTCAAATTTTCTTCAAGAAAATGGAATAGATTCCCAATACACTATTCTTGGTTCACTAGATTAGAATGGTGCAACTGAAAGAAGAAACCAAAATTTATTGAAAATGGTATGAAGTATTCTTAGTAAATTCTAATGGATTGAAGCACTTAAAACGATGTCATAAAGTTTTAATGATATTCCAACAAAGGCTATTTCAAATACACCTTTTGAATTATTTATTTAACACCCGAGCTTCAATTATAGTAAGGTTTTCTTTCTAGGGAAACAATAACACAATTCACATAAACCTATTAAATAATGTGATTAAAATATAAATTTTAAATTTTTATAAATTTAATTTGATGAAATGAATTTCGTTTTTGAATTTAACATGTAAAAATTATCTTAGGGTGAATTTTTCAAAAATAGTTGTTTTTTGGGTGATTAATGAAAAATACTGATTTTACAAAAACTATCACTTTTTTATATTATAATGATATAAGAATAACCTAAAAGATAATAAAAAACTTTTTATATAACAATTATATATTTAATAATTAATATAATTCATATAAAAATATAATTTTAAACTTAGAAATATATGCTTATCATTAGAAATCTAAGTAATGTTTTTGTCCAAACAATAACCGTGTTTCGTTCTTTTCTCTTAATCAAGTATTTACATGGTTCCTTTAAATTTTGGTTTTATTTAAAATATAAATATGACTTTTTTTATTTAACACAATCCAATTAATTCTATTTCAATCAAAATTATACTTTATTTTGTTATAAAATTCATTTTATGCTTAAAATAAACATTTTTCTAAAAACAGGATTCGTTGCATTGTTCCCACTTATATTAAAATTAATTTCTAAAAATTATAAAAATTTAGTATTTTAAACTGAGTTAAATATTTGAAATCATAATAAATAATATTAGGTAATATGATCAACTTATGTTTTGGTCATAATGAATAGTAAAAATAGTAAAAATCTGTTACTATGGTTGGGATTAAAATGAGTTTACAATGGGTAAACTAAGAGATAAGGGTAAAAATTTCACCTAAACATGTATAAACATCATTGGTTGGTTTTATTTATACATAAACCTTATCATATTATAATCCATGAAAATTTGGATCCACTTTCATAAGAAAAAGGTTTTTTATTATTAAAATCTTTTAAGTAATTCCTAGTGTGTCATTTCCCTCACTTGTAAAAGGGTTTCACTTTTCCTATATTATTCAAAAATATTGATACAATTAGCTTGATCAATACATACCCTAATACTTTCCCAACCCACCCCCAACATAGTGGATTTGGGCTCACTAAAGGACTAACCTAGAAGGCTTAAGGCGTAAGTCAAAAGCATTTTTCGAAGAAGATGTATAACTCTTAATAGAGTGTTTTCATTTTTTTCACTTATACCTCCTTCAAATATTATATAACCAAGACCATATAATAACATTAGTATTTAAAATATAATTAAATGTTATTATTTTGGTGGTAGAACCCTTATTAATTACCTTTACATCCTATAGAAAACGAAAACATCGCTTGTGCGTACGCACAACCTACCATCTCCACATAGCGGGGTAATTCGTTTTTTATCACCATTTTATTTGGATAGTTGTAAAGATAGAAATAATGAATAGATATTATATTTATGACATGTTTATTATTCTTTAAATATAATATATAATTTACCTTCTTACCCTTTCACCCATTAAAAAATGTTAACGCCGCTCATGCATATTTGTGAACTACCATATCCACGAAGCGATGTAATTTATTTTTCATGTCCGTATTTCAAGGATGATTATAAATATGTATATAATGAATATATATGATATTTATATCATGATTAACATTCTAGAGAATATGAAACCATGTGAAAAATGCAAGGACCGAAACCACCGAACAGAAACTTACATACTCCAAACACTATGGGAAAAAAAAGATTTTACAAAAGACCTGTTGCCCGTCACAAATAGTTATTACCGAGGGATTATTTGTGAAGATAAAAAAATCCAATCACAAATAGTCCTTAATAAAAAATTATTTACAATGGGAAAACTGGTCTGTCGCAAATACATTTGGAGCGCATGTGCGCCAAACCACGAGAAATGTATTTGCGATGGAAATATACCCCCATAAAAATAACTTCCAGCGTTATTGTTATTTATGAAAAACTTTAATTATCGTCTCAAATAAAATATCAGCATAATAGTATTTGTGATGGGACCCATCACAAATACCTTTTTAATCACCGACAAAGTTATTAATTGTGGGTAATAATTGCGATGGGTCCCGTTGCAACTAATATTATTTGTGATGGGTTTCTCGTCAGAATTACTCCTGTTGTTAATAATGTAACCTATATATACCCCCACCCAATTTTTATTCTCTCCACCTATGATCACTCTCTCTTCCTCCCATATTCTATTTTTCTCCTTAAAATTTTAAAAGTTTTAAATTTCACAGGGAAACCAATTTTCAACTTTGCATCTGATAAATTCAGTTTTAAGGTACTTATTTAATGTTTTTAAATTTTAATTAATTTTTATATTAGTAATTATTATTATTAATTAGCAGTAATTAATTTTAATTAGAATTACATACTTTTAATTTTCAGTAATTAGTTTTAAGTAGGAGTAATTATTTTTAATTAGAAGTAATTAGTTTAAATTAGTTGTAATTAGTTTAAATTAGATGTAATTAGTTTTAATTATTAGTAATAATTAGTAATAATTAGTGGTAATTAGTAATAATTAGTGGTAATTAGTAATAATTAGTGGTAATTAATAATAATTAGCTGTAAATAGTAATAAATAGTAGTAATTAGTAATATTTAGTGGTAATTGGAAATAATAAGAAATAATTAGTAATAATTAGTGGTACTGATGTGTCCATAAAATCAAAAGATTTGGAACAACTTTTTATTAAATTTCAATCATTCAATTAATCAATTTAAATATTTTTGTTAATTAATTACACTTTAATAATTTAAGAGTTAAATTTATTAGTTAATTATTTTTTATAATTAATTTTGTTTTTTTAGATTTTAAATTATTAATTTTGTCTTACTTATTATTCTGGTTCTTTATTTTTCTAATTACTTTTTTAATTTTAATTTTTCTTTAAATATTAATTTTATTTTTCTCTATTAACCAAGAAATTATCCATTATTTATCTAATTAACTGAGACTTTAATTTAACTTTTAATCTTTTAATTTTGTATTCTTAATATAATTTAACTCTAATTTACAAATAAAATATTTAATTTTATCTCAATTATTAATTTAAATCTTTTAAATTTAATTTTTTAATTCAATATTTGATAATTGAAATGTTTATTTGGTCTGCCTTTTAATTTTATTAAATTTTAATTTAAGTTAAGAATTTTAAATTTAATGTTCTCTTTTTGAATTTATTTATTTTTATTGTTTTATACATTTTATCAATTAAATATTTTATTTTAATTTAATTTTAATAACTATTTTTTAGTTCCCTTTGTTTTATATATATTTTTAATATCCTAGTTATAATCATTAATATTTTCTATTAAGTGTAGTGAAACATTCGAGCACAACCATTGCAAGTAGATTAAAATGAGACACTGCCAGCACAAAAAAAATTACTCATTGCCAAATAGTCACTATTGGTTACCCAACGCTATCAAAAATACATTTTTGTGGTGGTGAGTCATTACCACTGCTATCCTTAACACAACGCCAATCCATTGGTTTAGTGTCTCACCTTCTCCATCACAACGGTGAGTCCTTGACTCACTGTCGCTTCTCTTCAGTGACACACCGCCATTCCTCCTCCTTCCCTTTTGACACTGCCGGTACAATTCCTCACACCGCCTGCTTAACAAATCACCACCACGATAGTTTTCTTCCAAAAAATGGTGAGTCCACACTCACTGTTGCTTCTCACCTCAAACACGACTCACCATCGCCTCGACCATCTGCTGCCACCACGACATCCCGACTTCACACATGGGACTCTTCCACAACAACAATCGACTCATCGTTGCATACAAAAATCACTCACCATCAGCTCAAGATTCCAATGGTGACTCAGACTCCTTCCTCCCTCAATCTCAACGCACTATCACATATCCAAACCACTATCAAACTCATACAAATTGAACCACACCAGATTTGTAAGTGATGGCCTAATCGAGCCATTCCCCACTAGTTCAACTACTGAACACGCTGTCTGAGCTGCACTGTCGTCTGCCACTTATGGAGGAGTCAATTCACTCTAGACGTTGAAGATGATATCGCTGCGAGATACCACCGGCCACGAGAAGCCACTGTCAGAGATGGAGACGACACCACAAGTCGAGCCACCGTCTGAAGGAGACACTGCCGAGGGCTTGACTAGGCTTTAGGAGGAGAAGATGCCCCCCCCGTGGGTGGCTCTGGTTAAGCAGGGAGTAGAAACACAAATAAAATAAAATAAAATAAATAAACAATAATAATAATATAATAAAATAATACTTAATATTAATTAATAAATTATTAAAATAAATTTAAATAATAATTTAATCAAATAAATAAATATAAATTAATAACCATTATAAAATTAATTTATATTTAATAATAATAATAATAATAATAATAATAATAAACATAATAAATAAATCAATAACTTTAATAATAATAATAATATTTAAAATAAAATAAATCTTATAATAAATTATTTAATAAAATTATAACAACTAATAATCCTTAAAAAATAATTAAATTAATAATCTTATATAAAGATATTAAAATATTAACAGAAATAATAATTACATTTATTAATAAACTTAATTAATAAAAAAATTTAAATAAAATAAACTAATAAATTAAATTAATTATTAATAAATTAATATTAATTATAAGAACTAATAATTAAATAACATAATAATTTAATTAATCTAATTATTATAAAAAATAATTAAATAAATAAAAAATTATTTATAAAAGTAATATTCTTTTAAACAATGAAATATCTAATTATTTTTTATTTACTTTGTTTCTATTTTACAGATTCAAATCAGAGTTCGAATCGTGTTCAGATACTTTTCCAACTGCTTGTGGCATTTAGTTAGAAGAGAATTGATAAAGTCACGTACAATGAAATGAAGTTGTAGGACTACAATAGGAGTTAGAGAAATGGGGAAACACTGAGCTAAGTTGGTGCAAGAAGTGGGTGAGCAATTGGAGATGAACGATGAGACAATGAGGGATTAAAGATTGGATAAAACATCTGATTCAGAGGATAGTCATTCGATCACATGAGATTGGCATCTTGGACATCCATAATGAATAAAATCAGTTCAATGATAGAGAAGGATCAATACAGAGTAGCAACACGAGGTTTTGAGAGGGTGATTTCTTTCTCCACTTTTCAATTTCCTTAATATGAAATTGAATAGTTTCCAATTCTTGTTTTTGTAATGATTCTAGGCTAAAATCATTAGTTCAGAAATCTAAATTATACAAGTTTATTTCTTATACTTCTTCACTACTTTTCTTTTATGAATTTAGAGTCAATCGGTGAGATTGACTCTGATTTTCATTTAAATAGTTTGTACCGCCTCTTTTTCAAACTAAAAACTTCAAGATAAATCGACGATATTGATCTTGAAGACATTTCCTCAAGATTAAATTTAATCATCATTGAAATTTTATGGTGAATTTTATTTCAATTGAATTTTCATTTAAATTAATTGCAGTTTGATGATTCTTGGAGTGGTGAACTCCAAGAATCAACCATCTATGTGATTAATTTCCTAGAGAGGGAGATTAATAATTTTTTTTCCAAGGTGTGTTATAATTAAATTTTTTCTGAAGAAAATATCAATTTCAACCAGTAGAGTTATAATTACCAAGCATCTTTCTTGAATTGTTTTTCTCATTCATTTCTTATCACTTTTTTTAAAAGGTTGGGGCTCAATGACCCCTTTAATTTAAAATAAAAATGAAACACGGAGGAGCATATAAGATCCGAAAAGTTCACAAAACATTAAAAAAAGTTCATCCACCCACTCTAGATCGAGTGCTCATGCTGTGGTGCGAGATCCTCCCACCCCTGCCATGAGGATGTCTTCCTCGGCTCCAAGTCTTGACTTCCGTCCAAGGCCTACCACCATCATCTGAAATCTCATCCACCTCATTCATTTATTAAAACTATTGATTTATCATATCTCCAATTCCAACTTAGTTCTTTAAAAAAATAACATTTTCTCATCATACCACCTTCATAAAATTTTAAAAAAAGATAAAAAGATAAAATAAAATCTAGGCCACTGTTTACAGTGGACTCGTTTTGAAAATTTGGTTGCACTCTCATTTAATAGTCTTCCCTTGGGTTCAACCCTTCACTACTATACTAGTGTTGGTTTATAAATAATATTTTGAGGGTTTTGATGAATGCTGACCGTATCAAAATTTGGCTGCATTCTCATTTAGTAGTCTTCCCTTGTGCTTTCAATAAAGTGTAACAGAAGACTTAAAATTCATTGCTTCAAGGGAGTCAACCCATGATTTGTCTGTGATTTTACTTTTATGTTTGTTTTGTTCTGAGTAAAGTGTCATTTTGATTTTTCCTTATCTTCTATGCTTCTTCTGGATATATGTTCTTGGTCAGTGTATTTAGAAAAGGTTGTTGTTGAGGATTAATGGAGAATAAAAATTCCCTATTGTTATCAATTCAGTGCTTCATGGGAGTCAACCCATGATTTGTCTTTGATTTTACTTTTATGTCTGTTTTGTTTTGAATAAAGTATTGGTTTGATTTCTCCTCGTCTTATATGATTCTGTTGGATATATGTTCTTAGTCTATGTATTTAGAGAAGGATGCTGGTGAGGATTAATGGAGGAGTAGAATTTCAATTTGTTCTCAAGTCACAAAAATCTACAAGCTGGGGCATCACTGGATTAAAATTCCTAAACTCTTTCCTTTTGTTTTTCATTGCATTTGAGTTTAATTTATTGATTTAATATTCTAATATTTTTCATTTTGAAGGTACTGAAACAAAACAAACTAGAGTTTTTCACTTAAAGATGAGATGGAGGAAATAATTTAGGATTAACTCAATTGATAAAGCTTCTTTAAACATGGAGTTTTTATTTTCTGCATCTCTTTGCTACTCTTCTTCATTTTTTTTACTTCTTTGGTTCATGTGCTGGTATAGTGGAAACTGTGGTACATGTTCTTTGTTTTCTAAAATTTTTCTACAATGCTTTTTAAATTCACTCACTGTTTGAATTAAGTGTGTGTGTGTGTGGGGGGGGGGGGGGGTAATATTTGGATGGATGTCTGCTTTTGAGTGGTTTTGCTTATTGGGTGTTTAACATGCATTTTTCTGCTCTATTGTATATCCAATTGAAACACATTTTCAAAATTAATTACACCCTTTTCACTGAGTACTTCAATGTTTTACAATATACTATTTTGATCATAATTGAAAAATTATTTCTACTAGCCTTGATGATAATGAATGAATTTTTGAGAATCAATTATAAATTTTTTATTATGGAAAACACATACCTTTTGAATTTCAATGTGACCCTTGAACATGTCTTTAAACTGCTGAATTGAAAATCTATTTTGAGCTTTAACACCAAATTGTTTTTCTCCACACTAGAATTCAACTTTGAGGACAAAGTTGAGTTTTAAGTGTGGGGGTGGGGGCCTACTTATTCTAAACTAATCCATGATTTAATGTAATCCCATCAAATTACTCATCCCTTTAAACAAATATTCTTGTAAAAAATGGTCAAAATTTTCAAATTCTTTAGGATTAATTCTATACTTAAATTCAGTCTTTCCAAATGAATATTACTTACTGGTTGTTGAGGGACATTTTGAATCTAATTTTTTTGAGGATCAATGTTTTATGAGTGAAGTTTCTTATTACACTTATGTATTTAGAGTTTAGGAATTGAGAATGATATTGATACATGATAGATTTATGTGGAAGTTATGATCATAAACTTAGGAAAATGGAAGTTTGTACTGGACTCTAGGGGACTCATTTTTTTTAATTTAAAAAATAGTCACCTTAGTGAGCCAATTTAAATGGTGGTCATATATTTCATTTTAAACTGGAGTAAAATGGGAAAATAGGAACCCACAGTGAACCTTTGATACACTAAGCACTAAGTGTGTGTGTGTGTGTAAGATCTCAATACAATTTTAATAAGTGCATCTGTAGAGTGATTTGAACAAGTTACTTGGCTAGGTAAAATTAAAAAAAAAATAAATTGAAAAATTGTAAAAAACGAGTTCATTAAGTTGAGGGGAATTTTGAATGTGAGATGAAGAATGAGACAATTAACTTAAATGAAAATCATTTAAGTTGTATCAATAAAGTGATTTCAATAAAATATTTAATTTTGCTTTCGAACCTAGGAGAAAGTCTAAGTAAAAGGTGCCTTTTATTAGGATCATATTTCCACTTTTATGTAACATGTTATCAATATTAGTTTTTGTACTTAAACTTGAATTGAAGCAATTCAATAAGTGACCTCATATATGAGTCATGACATCCTCATAAGTAAATGATTCTTTTCTCCCTTGATCACCTAATGAGTATTTGAATTTAGGCATGACTTATTTTGAACATTCCTTTTCAAAAGCCTATTCCATAGTTTTTGGTCCTCTGCTTTTAAACTGCTAGACATGCTTCATTTTGAGTTTTTTTTTTCGTAAAAAAACATGTTTCTATTTTTCAAAATGACAAAAGCATGGCATTGATTGAAGACAATATGGTAATTGGTAATAACTAGTAATAATCAATAATAATTAGTAATAATTAGGGGTAATTAGTAATAATTAGTAATAATCAACAATAATTAGCAATATTGAGTGGTAATTAGCAATAATTAGTGGTGATTAGAAATAATTAGTCATAATTAGCAATAATTAGTAATAATTAGCAATAATTACAAAAAATTAGTTGTAATTAGTAATAATAAATGATAATTAGGAATAATTAGTGGTAATTAGAAATAATTAGCAATAATTAGCAATAATTAGCAATAATTAGTAATAATTAGTAATAATTAGTAATAATTAGCAATAATTAGTAAAAATTAGGAATAATTAGAAACAATTATCAAGAATTAGTAATAATTAGTAATAATTAATAATAATTAGTAAAAATTAGTAAAAATTAGAAAAAATAGTAAAAAATAGTAAAAAATTGTAAAAATTAGTAAAAATTAGTAAAAATTAGTAAAAATTTGTAATAATCATTAATAATCAGTAAAAATTAGTAAAATTAATAGTACTTAGTAATAATTAGTAATAATCAGTAAAAATTAGTAATAATTAGTGATACTTAGTAATAATTTGTAATAATTAGTGGTACTTAGTAATAATTAGTGGTAATGAGTAATAATTAGTGGCACTTAGTAATAATTAGTAGTAATTAGTAATAATTACTGGTAATAAGTAATAATTAGCAGTAATTAGTCATAATTAGTAATAATTAGCGGTAATTAGTAATAATTAGTAATAATTAGAAGTAATTAGTAGTAATTACTAATAATTAGTGATATTTAGTAATAATTAGTAATAATTAGCAGAAATTAGAAATAATTAGCGATAATTAAGAATAATTAGAAGTTATTAGTAATAACTAGCAACAATTAGTAATAATTAGCAACAATTAGTAATAATTAGTGGTAATTAGTAATAATTATTAATAATTAGTGGTAATTAGTAATAATTTGTGGTAATTAGTAATAATTAGTGGTAATTAATAATAAATAGTAATAATTAGTAATAATTTGCGGTAATTAGTAATAATTAGTGGTACTTAGTAATAATTAGTTATAGTTTGTCATAATTATTATTAATTAGTTATAATTAGTTGTAATTAGTGATAATAAGTAATAATTAGTGATAATTAGTGCTACTAAGTAATAATTAGTAATAATTAGTGGTACTTAGAAATAATTATTAATAATTATTAATAATTTGTAATAATTAGTAATAATTTGCGGTAATTAGTAACAATTAGTACTGATTAATAATAATTAATTGTACTTAGTAATAATTAGTGGTACTTAATTAGCAATAATTAATGGTACTTAATAACAATTAGTAATAATTAGTGGTATTTAGTAATAATTAGCACTAAGTAGTAATAATTAGTAATAATTAGTAGTAATTAGTGGTAATTAGTGACACTTAGTAGTAATTAGCAGTACTTAGTAAAAATTATCTATAATTAGAAAAATTAGCATCACTTAGTAAAAATTAGCGGTACTTACTAAAAATTAGCATTATTTATTAAAAATTAAGGGTAAATAGATAAAATTAATAATATTTACAAGTAAATTATAATTTTTTAATTTTATACTTTATTTTGGAATGTATTTTTCTTTTATCAAATTAATCATATAAACAATTTTTTTAATTTAATATTTTTAGAGAAATATGGAACAAGGAAGTTGAAAAAAATATTTATTACATGATCACAATTGAATATATCATCACAAGAATCCAAATGGTTTTGATATAAACACTGTATATATTGAGGGCATTGAAGCTTTTTTATCATTTGCATCATCAAAACTAGAATTTTTTTCAAAAGGGACAATTAAGTGTCCATGTAAGAAATGTGATCTGATGAGGTTTGACACATTTTAAAATATTTGGGGGTCATCTATTACCTTTTGATTTTTGAGTAGATTATGTTTTTTTGGTATCAACGCGGTGAACGTAGTTCCAGAGAATATATTAATAATTTGGTTCCAGATCCATCATGATTTCAAACTTTAGTACATGATGTTGCCACTTTGTCTTTTCAACAAACTGAAACTCATGATGATATCAATTTCAATATTGAGTTAGAACCAACTTGATTTTATGATTTTCTAAAGTCTACTGAGGTTGCCTTATATCTTGGTTGTAAGATAAGAAAATTTGAAGCAGTTAAAAAAATTATTGATATTAAATCAGATAATAGAATGTCAAATAACAGTTTTGATTAGATATTCTCTTTGATGAAATCACTATTACCTGAAGGAAATGTGTTACCTACAAAATTTTATGATAATAAGAGGCTTGTTGGTAATTTGGGGCTTGGTTATTGGAAGATTCATGAATGTTCAAATGATTGCATCTTATATTATAGTTAAAATGAGTTGTTAGTCAATTTTCCAATATGTGGACAATTGAGGTACAAAGCGGCTCAACTAGGGAAATCTGGATTGATTCATGTTGAACAGTTGAGTTATTTTCTACTTACACCCAGATTTTAGCGTTACTTTATTCTCAGAACACAACGTCATTGATGTCATGGAACAAACCAATATTTCAATGAGTAAAATCTTAAATGGTCCTTATAATGGTGATTCATGGAAACATTTTGACCATGTATATCTGTATTTTACTTTAGAATCCTGTAACGTGCAATTGGGTATTTCTAATGACGGTTTCTGTCCGTTTGGTTCTTATGGAAGTCAGTATTCTTATTAAAATATCTTTATAACTTTTTAGAACTTATCTCCTTGGATGTTGATGAATGATCTATATATTTTTTTTGACCTTATTAATTCCAAGACATCTAAAAAATTATATCCATGTTTATTTGAAGTCATTGATTGATGAGTTAAATTTATTATGGAGTAATGGTGTCAGTATATTTGATTTTGTTGCAAAACAAAATTCTTTAAATGAAAGATGCATTAATGTGGAAAATTAGTAACTTCCCAGCATATGGAATGTTATTTGGATGAATTAAACATGGTCAAAAATTATGTTCATACTGTATGAGTGATAAAAAAGTGTTCATGCTCATTAATGGGAGAAAACCATCTTTTTAGATTATCATCATAGATTTATTTCTATTGGCCATCCTTTCTGAAAGAGAATAAATCATTTCAAAAAAGGTAAAATTGAAAGATATGGACTTATATAAATGATCTTAGGTGTTGATTTAAAATCTATTATCTCTTCATTACCTCCCATTACCTTTGGACTGATTATAAACTAACAAAAAATATACGACTTTAGAAAATATCACAATTGGATTAAACAAAGTATTTTTTTGGGATCTTCCATATTGGTATGATTTGTTGGCCCATCACATGTTGTATTTCATTCATATTGAGAAGATTTGTTTTAATAATATATTTTATACAGTTTTGGACACACTTGGTAAGACCAAAGATAATGTAAATGCATGATTAGATCTTGCCCAAATTTCAAGGTGACTAGAACTTGAGTTGTTTAAAAATGAAAAATCAAGAATTTAATGAATCAAAAAGTGGATTATACATTTTATAAAGATAAAAATTTATTATTTTGTCAGTGGATTGAATATTTGAGACTATCAGATGGTCATGTTTCTAATTTGGATATATGTGTTAGAAACAGTCATATTGGTGGATTAAAAAGTCATGATTTCCATGTTATATTGGAAACAATTCTACCGATTGGATTTAGATGTTTGTTGAATTCTTAGATTTGGGATGAAATAATAGAAATATTATGTTTTTTCTGAGACATTTGTATAGAAACAATAGACTATGATTTACTTAGTAGACTGCAATAAAATGTTGTTTTAATTTTATGTAAATTGGAATTTTTTTCTACTATCTTTCTTTTATTCAATAGAACATTTGATATTACATTTTCCGCATGAAGAAAAATGTGGAGGGATGATACAGTTCTGATGG
Organism: Viscum album; assembly: GCA_963277665.1. Taxonomy (NCBI): domain Eukaryota; kingdom Viridiplantae; phylum Streptophyta; class Magnoliopsida; order Santalales; family Viscaceae; genus Viscum; species Viscum album. The sequence continues at coordinate 93,570,340 of OY728148.1, read as the reverse complement.
ATGTATCCATATGATAGATTTATGAAGATACTGAATAAAAAGTTACATAAAAAAGCATCAATTGAAGGGTCAATTGTACAAACTTATTTACAGGAGGAATTTTTTTATGCTCCCATTATTTCCAACCTAAATATACTTCAAAACACATCTAAATTGGCCGTAATGAGGATACTATTGATGATACACTAAACATTCAATTATCAGTTTTTAATCATCCTAAACATGGATTTGGTGGAGTCCATGAATGATGGTTTTCAGATGATGAACATTACATGGCTCATACATATGTTCTTCTCAACTGTGAAGAAATGATTTTTTTTACACTGAGCACTACTACCACATATATATATTTTTTAAAATAATAAAATAATATTATTTTATTATTAGATTATATGATGATAATATCAAGAAACAGTTTCCACAAATTACAACAGCTGCTCTTAAATAATGTCAACAACATAATTTTTCTTATTGGTTTCAAAGACTGGTAAAGTAAATTACTTATGTTTTAACATATCAAATCAATATATTATTTTTTATACTGTTAATTGTTAAAATTTTTAGGTATCATAACATGCTGATAAAATTGATAATCGATTGTGTGTATTGAGTAACTCACCATCCAAAATGGTTAAATCTTATAATTCATATGCAGTGAATGAGTTTCGATTTTATACACGTGCATATGGTGAATACAAAAAATAATGAATAGTGGTGTTTTTTTGAAAGGATCTCATCATAGAGAAAATAAATCTGACTTTTATGGCATGATGGATGAAATAATTGATTTTTGTTATCTGAGACAAAATTATGTAATGATGTTTAAATATCCTTGGTTTGATACTGATAGAGGCTTACGTGTTCATCTACACCATGGGATCATTGATATTAAATATAAAAAAATTCTTATATTAAATAAACTATTTTATTTTCTCATCAAGAACACTAAATATATTATTCTAATTATCATGTTGCTTCAAGAGAGTTAATTGATTGGTGGAGAATTATGAAAATGAAATCCCGTGAAAATTAGTTTATGAAAAGTGAATGTGGTTCTATTGAAGTGTAAGGAATTGAAAAATTTCAAGAGAAAACTCCAAATACATCTTTTCAATGAAGATACATGAATATCGATGATGACACCCCAAAGTTATAGGCTAATGGTGATGATATAACAAAATAATTTGAATTAAAAAGTGATGATGAAGTTGAAATTCCTATGAAAATTGATGATACTGAGGAGAAAGATGAAGATATTAACACCACCATATATAAAGATGAGGATAAAGATGAAGAATGACACAATTACTTGTTACTTATATTCAAAAAATATATATATATATAAAATAAAAAATTTCAATTATTTTCTAATAATATTCTTTTCGTGTTTCAGATGGATGACGAGACTTATGATGATATATTCCGTAGCCTCAAGAGTCTCTATTACCTCACTACAAAAAAACAACAACAGATTAGCGGTGGGTTTTTAAAGGGGGTTATTCATAACCTCATCTAAATTCATTTTTGAGGGGGTTAGGTACAACCCCTACTAATCATCAAATTTAGAGGGGGTTCACAACCCCTACTAAAATTTTTAGCATTTTTTTGTAATATTTGGTTGAATTTTAGAGACAGGTGGGTCAAAACCACCGCTAATTTAATAATAGGTGGCCCTATATGTTCAGTTGGATTTTAGTGGCTCTCTCTCTATATATAATATTCATTTGTATATTAGAGGTTATATATATATATAACATGATAATTGTTTTTTTAAAGAAATAGCGGAGATTCACAACACCCTCTAATCTATTAAATTAGAGGGGGTTCATGAACCATCGTTAATCCATTAGATTAGAGGGGGTTTTGAACGCCTTCTAATTTAAGAAATTAGAGGGGTTTGTGAACACCCTCTAATATATGACATTAGAGGGGGTTTTGAACCCCCTCTAATTTAAGAAATTAGAGGGGGTTGTGAACCCCCTCTAATTTATGACATTATAGGGAGTTCATGAACCATCGCTAATCCTTTTGATTAGGGGGGTTTTTTAACCCCTATAAATTTTTATTTATTTTTTAAAATAAATATCATATAAATTCAAATTTTATAATATATATGTGTGCGTGCGCATGTGTGTGTGTGTGTATATATATATTACATAAACACATTATATAAATGTATTTAAATGCATTATAAACATATATATATATATAAATACATTATATAAATAATTAAAAAAAATACTTGTACATATTAAAAAAATTATACATATATAAATATTGGTATACATAATATAAATATAATTATAAATATATTTATTCAAATATATAAAATTTATATATGGTTTTATAAATACTATACATTTATATTATGATTTATAATATACATATATTATATTAAATACATTATTACTCTATATTTATGTATAAATACATTTATATTATATTATGTATACAAATAAATATAATATAGAAATAATTAAATATAAATATAAATATAAATATATGTTATATATTTATATTATATATATTATATTATATATATTATATTATGTAACGCCCCGACCCTAGTTACCCAGAGTCAGTGCATTACATAACATTGGCATGATCATAAAAGATCAAGTCTCGAAGGACCGATTAGTTTAGTAGCCTTGGAATTACTAGATACATTCATAAAGTTTACATTACATCATAAAATGAAAACTACAACAACATAGTATCCATAGTCCACACTCATATCCCCTCATACTATCCTTGCAGGCCATTCATAAAATACTTCTTCACATCATGGGAAAAATAAAACATAGAAAGGGGTGAGCTCAAATGCTCAGTAAGGGTAAGTAATACAGTAGAAAATGACATAAATATTAAGCATGGTAAATAATTGAAACCACATGCCTTTACCAATAATAAACATGAATACTTTTATGGAAAGAATCTGAAATGAGTAAATAATGACATAATAAACCATAATCAGGGGTATTATAATAGTTGAATGACCACATGAACCATCAATATTATTTCCATAATGAGGGAATGTATAATTCCGGACATTCTGAAACATTTTGTCAAGGCCTCGGCCAAGACGTCTAAAAATTATTAAGGGCTCGGCCAAAACCACAAATCAAATTGGGAAAGGGCCTCGTCCAATTCCACATCTAGTTGTCTCATGAGACTTACCGATGCATCGAGGAGCTATAGCGGGCTCCACCCATCACTTACTAAGTCCAATACATTACTCATATGAAAAGGTTTAAACATATCATAAAATTTCGTATTAAAACTAGCATACGAAATGTCAATACTTTAACCATAAATTATGAATGGTATAAAAATAGCACATCCATAGTCAAACATATCACAAAACCTTCAATACAATATGGAAGTTTTGTATCATAATAAATCAACTCCAAATAAACTTAAAATCCATCAAAGGATGTTGACATAGATGAAATCAAAACTCTTTTTAGAGAAATATCTCTTTCTATTTTGAAATCATTTAAGAGTTACATAATTATAAAATAAGACATTTACTTTGAGAATATTTTTATAAGCTTGTAAGGGAAGCTTCGACGAGTTTATAACAGTAGAAAATATCCGCACCCACTGTATAAGTTAAAAAAGACATTCTTACCTTTATTTTGTCGAAAAGGTTAAAAATGACCTTTTTTGGAAAACAACGGAAAGATTCCTTTATAAAAATCTTATAAAAATTCAAACAAGGATATAAATGGCTTTAAACCATATTATTTAAAATAGTAAGAATGTTTTGAAATACATTTTTAAGAAACATGGATGTGGATGATAAAGAGGTCCCCGTAGATAATTATGTATAAACAACCTCGGATAATGAAGAGATTGTGAAATAAACCCTTACCTCGTAATTTTCCTTTGTTGAGAGTAGGTTAAACTCATGTATAATGGTTAAATAATTGTTATTAAATTATACAAGAATCATATACATTAATATGATATCATATATTATCTTTTAACATTTATTTGTTAATAATATCTTAATATTATCATCGTTTCGGGTGTTAACAGATTCGTTTTTCTTTATATTATTTGTTATGTGAGCCATATTTGTTATGTATGGGTTGTATATTATTCATATCTAGAATGATATCATATCTCTAAAAATTATTTTTAATCATCAAATAAAATTTAGTTTTGAATGGATACGATGGGGAATGAATCTCATCGCGTTCGTGGAGACGGTAATCCGTACGTACACATGAGCGACAATATCATTCTTTTGATATTAAAATAATATATAATCAGATGGTATATCATATATAAAGAATTATTATCATGTTATATTTATTATTTACATGAATTACACATCATTATTATACCCATCCAAATAATAATGTATTGAATAACAATTTCACCACGACGTGGAGACGGTAGACCGTACGTACACACGTATGGTGACATGTCATTCAAAAGATGGATAAAATACTGAATATGGTTGTACCATATTTATAATAATATAAAAATATATATAATATACTGGATTTATTATTTTAGAATGTAAATAAAAAATAAAGAAGAAGTTGAAGAAGAAAGGAACTTGAAAGAGGGTGGTGAAAACATTACCTCTTCTTAAGGTTCTTTCTGTTCATTTGATCAAAAGGGATCCTTAGGTTGGATTTATGACTAAAGTAATGCCTCTAGAATTAAGGGAGGAAGTTTGGGAGGGTATTTGGGTAGAGTTTGGCCGAACCAAAAGGCTTTGAAGGTATGAAGAATTGGTAAGAAGTTGTGTCCTTTTATAAGGAGGAGGAGGGGCTCTTTAGAAAAAACTTAATGTATTAATTTATAATAAATTCATATTAGGTTTCTAATGGCTCCAAAGTGGATTATTCAAAGTATAAGGTGGGGATGGGTCGAAATAATTTTATCCAATAGATTTTAGATAGGTTTGGTTCACTATATTAATCTTATCTTTTAGTTTTAACTCTTAGTTAATTAGTTTGACATTTACCATGTCACTTTGAATTTTTATATTATATGGTTAATAAACTTACTATATACTTACAAGAGACTCCACCAAGTGGTCCATTAATGATAAAACTATCATGATATAAGTCCTTTGGACGAACTGTAGATTTTTAGTAATAGAATATCAATTAATAATATAATATTTGTTTTAAAAACTATTTTATGTCAATTTTGACACTATTGGGTATTTTGTTTTTGATAATTCCATAAAATCATTATTAATTCGAAAAAAATTTAGATAACTAATAATAATATGTCATATTAACCTAGAAAATTAGTGGAATGCATAAAAAGTCTCAAATTACATTTATTTTGATATTTATAATATCAATTATTTTAATATTTTATTAATTAGGTAATTACTCCATCACCATTGTGTCATAAATAATTTAAATTATTTAATGTCTAAGAATTATAAATAAAATACCATTATGTAGGAAATCGTTTTAGATTTCTAATGAATATTTATAATCTAATTTATCTTATTTATAACTCTATATTAAAAATGTTTTAGTTATTAAACTTTGATTTTAACTCTTTTAAATCTTCTTTGAATTAAATAATAATAAATGTCATAATCTAATCCAAGTAGACCTAAATGATAATATTTTATTCATAAGGTTATTTTTGGTCGAGTTACACTTTTCCAATAGAACTAGGACATGTGTTAGGGTAATATTAATATCATTTTTACCCTTAATTACCCTATTTACTTTTAACCGTGGTAAATAAAAGTAAAAGTTACTATTCACCAAAAATTATTTTCATCTCATTGAACCACATTTTACTCCTTGATATTAACTGCATTTCTCGGATTTTCGAAATTCTACTCACAGAAGCGGTAAAATTAGTTGTTATGTGAATTTCCAAATTTTCCTAGGAGGTGGGTAAAAGACGGTGAAAAGTTCAATAATTTTTTTTATATATATAAAATTATTCTAAACTAACTCCAATGAATTGAATTGAAATTATATAGGTATTATGTATCTATTTTTAACTTAATTAAATTTAAATAAAATAATTATTTTTTAAATAAAAATTCGGTTTTAAACTATAACTCAGTGTTTTTTCACTATTCATCAAAAATTGAATGTTTTCAGAAAAATACCAAAAATTCACCCTAAGCTAATTTCAATATTCTGAATCCAAAAATGAAGTCCATTTTGAAAGATAAAATTTATAAAATTTAAAAATGTGGGTATTAATATTCTTAATGGCTAGTTTGATTGGTAGTGGTGTGTGTTAGAACTCGAAGTTGTGTACAACACACGCTACTGTATTATTCAAAGAGAAGTGTACCATGGAAGATTGGGGTGTTACATATTATATATATTTTATTATATATAAATTTATATATATCATATAATTATTTTATATATATAATTGTATACCATATTAATTATAAATTAATTTAGTAAATATATATATACCATTTAATTATATTATATATTTATAATTATATGAATTTATTTAATTATATTGCATATAATATTAATTATATATAATATAAACCATAAACATATTATATAAATATAATTTATTTAAGAAATATATCATATAAAAACCCAAGCTTGTAGTTTTTAAAATTTATATTATAATAATAATAAATATATATTTTAAATATTATGTTTATGCTTTTATATTATATATAATTAATATTATATGATATATAATTTATAAAAATAAATATATATTAAAGTACACAATATTATAGAATTATATTTATTTAAATACATAAATATTAATGTTCATAATATTATAAAATTATATTTATTTTAATACATATATATTAATGTGCATAATAATAAATATACGCATTGAAATACATTATATAAATATTTGTATAAATAGTATTTCATATAATATTATTTATATATTTTTATAAATTGTATTTCATATAATATAATATAAATATTTGTATGAATTTTATTTCATATATAATATTTGTATAAATTATATTTCATATACTATTAATTATTTATAATATTTTATAATTTATACTAACAAATATATATTAATGTACATAATAATAAATATAAATGCATTATATAAATATATTTTTAAAGACATTATATAAATATATTAAATAAATACTTATATAAATAAACATGTACATAATATATAAATATCTATTTAAGTATATCAATAATTTACATAAATATATTTGTAAATATATAAATATATTTGTATATACATTACATAAATAAAATTATAAAATATATTTACTTAAATGTATGTAAATACACATATAAAATATATAGTTTATATAAGTGTGTAAACTGAATATAAAATAAATGTATTATAATATAAATACATAAATACATAACATAAAAATGTATATATTAATTTATATAAATATATATGTAGGTCATATATTTATATTCATTTAATTATTTATTAAAATAATATTAATTTAAATGAGATTTCTAATATATATAAATATACTAATGTGTAAATATATTATATAAAATAAATTGGCGTGGTGGAAGAGTGTTTGGAATTCAATCCTGCAGATTCACAGTTCGAAACCTGTTCTTCGCAAAATTTTACAAAGGCTGACATTGTGCAATTAGAGGGATGGGGGGGGGGGTGTTGGGTGACACATGCACTTGGGGGAGTTTGACATGAGAATGGGGGGTGACACATGCGCCAAGAATGGGAGTGGGGTTGACAGGGACGGTAACTAGAGGGGTGCAGTGGGGGAATTAGAGAGGGCTGACATAGTAGGAAACAAAGTGGGGGCGATCACATGAGGAACTAGAGAGGTCTCACAGGCAGGAATCAGGGCAGGGCACAATGGGTATATATTTAAAAAATAGATTGAATTATTAGAGATGGTTAAAATTCCTATAATATAGTTATTTAGAGGGGGTTACAACCCCCTATAAAATATTCTTAAATAGAGTCAGTTTCAAAAAAACACCGCTAATTTTATAATTAAAATAGATAGGGGTTAAAATCCCATCTAAACTAAGATTATATGGTGAAATTAGAGGGGGTTTTAACCCCTTCTAATAAAACCACCACTAAATTTTCCATTACTTTACAGTGGTTCCTCAAAACCGCATCTAACAACAGTAGGTGGACACATTAGTGGTGGTTCCTCATAACCACTGCTAATGTTTTTAGACGGGGTTATAACCGCTTAAAAACTAAAAAATAACGCCCTCTAATCTGGTCATTTTTTCATTGTTCTTGGAGATGAGCCTAACACTTTATCATATGACCCTTAGGTTCTTAGCAATTCACCATCAACTTAGAGGGGCTAGGGTCTTGTGAGATTCATGATTCTCGAACATATTTCTGAGCGACGTCCACATCTTGACTTCGATCCATGCATGCATGGGTATGTTCAGTTTTTGTATTTTTATTAGTTTTCATTATTTTTCATTAATTTATTTATGTACTAATTATTTGATTATTTTTTCGGCTTTATTTCATAGATTTTTTCATATAAATATTTAATAGAGGAGTGATATTCAGTAGAACTATTTTTCTGAGGCATGGGTGACGTGGTATCGGATTCACATTGACGTTCGACACCACATGTTTGATCATTTGATGGTATATAAATAAATAATACTTATTTTAAAATTTATTTAATTATTAACTTTCTATTGTTAAAAAAATGCAGGGTTTATGGTATCCTGTCAATGATAGCATGCAGAGTTCCATCAGTGAGGTCTCAGTGGTCTGTATGTGTGAGTGCTATCATCATTTTTTTCACAATTTGAGAAGGAAAACCACGAGGAAGGTGAGAGTCATGTATTTTGATATGTCTGGCTGTGCCCATCGACCTGATACATATAATCTCATATTTGGGATGGATTATGTTCATACTAGATGAGAGATAGTTTTCAAAGGATAACATCATTAGGATGGAAGAATCGGGGGAGACAAGAGGTGACACATCAAGCTAGTATTCGTACATTCAGTACACATCAACGACATATGGTAAGTATTTTTTTAATAATTTATATAACCTTAAATGTAAATTGTTTATTTTATACTCATATAGGTAGTTGAACATCATGATATTATGAAGTTAATTGTTTATATGAGGATGTACACCGATCCTATCATTAGATAGATTACAGGTGGTCACCTGTGTCATATTGCGATCAGTTAATTTTTTTTTGAGTTTTAAAATTAACTGAAAATAATATTTTTACTATTTTATTTTCAAATTGTAATTGAAGGATTAACATGAGTCCGCGACTTCTCAGAAACAGAATTAAAGTCAGGATGAGACTGAGAGTCAGGCCACTAGTGTAAATAGATTTGATGACAGATCATGGATGCAGGTGACACAATATGCTTTTGAGAAGGGATGAGTGGTTGGTATCGGTTCTCAAGTGATACCTGATAGTTTTTATGGTATTGTTGCATGGTTGACATCTAGATCGAGGAGAGATTGTGGAGAGTCATCATCATCGGTCTCACAATATTAGGAGCAACTACAAGCTCAAAGTAGGGTTATAGAGGCTATGCATAGGGATAAGGAAGAGCTCCGTCGATAGCACCAACCATTGTAGGAGGAGATGCGATGACAATAGGAGTATCTGAATGAGTATATGAGATGGGTGGTTTAAGGTTTAAGGATGAAGTTCCCTTCCCCTCCTCTTCCAGATGACCCTCCCCTCCCCCTCCCCCTTCACAGTGGTGGATACCTTATGTGCATATTTATTATATTAAAATTTAAATGAAAATATTTGGTGTAATATTTTTATTATTCTAGATGTTTGCTATTTTATTTATTACAATTTTTTAAAATTATTTTGATATTTTGATATTTTGATATTTTTTTCATTTTTTTCATTTTTTTTATTTTTTAAACTTATTTTTGAGGGGTTAGAGTCCCATAGAAAATAATTTCTTATGAAGGGTCATTTTACCCATCATAATAAATTGGGTAAGTAATCTGTTCTAAAAATTATTTGGGATTAGGAGCTTTTCTGTCGCAAAAGATACTTTTTGCGATGGTCCATCACAAAAAGTATCTTCTGTGACACCGTTTTCATCGACATGTTATTTACGATGGGGTCCCATCACAAATAATCCATTTTTTAGTTGTTAAATATCTTCTTTTTTAATTATGATATCCAATTTAAGGTTACGTGGTAACCATACAAGGGATTCGATTGAAACAACATTTCCCAATGCGAAAACGAAATAGTTAACACTTAGAAATGATGATTTTAATAAATAATTATTAATAAATGGGAATTGAAAAGTCATAAGTGCACCATATATGATATTATAAGTATGTATATGGTTATGGTATATAATTATAATAAATTTAAATTTATTACATAGAAGGTTAAATGTAATGACCCAAGATTTTATAAATGAAATTCCCTTTTTAAATGAATAAATGCATTATTAAGTAATGTAGATTTAGAAAACACATGCACTACTTTGATTATTTTTAATCATTATAAGATATATCCTACCAGATTTAAAATATCGTTAAGCATCATAACCATTGATAATATAACTATTGTACAATGACCATTAAGACTACTATATCAAGGGTTATGATAAAATCCAATTGATACAAATAGAAGAAGTGATGGTCTCAACCAGTAGGATTATACCATATCACTACAAAAAAAACAAGAATGTAGTGAAATTTTTCCAAAAAAGATCGCTAAATTAGCGACATTTTCAAAAACATCATTAAATTAGTGACGTTTTTAAAAAACTTAAATAAATTAGCGATGCTTGTATGAAAACATGGCTAAATTAGTGACGTTTTTTTAGAAAATATGGCTAAATTGGCGATATTTTTAGAAAAACATCACAAAATTTAAAAATAGCCACGTTTTTAAATGTGGATAAATTAGTGACATTTTTACCACTATTTTGAAACATATCTAATTATATGTAAGTACAATTATATTAATTTACATATAATATATATATATATATATAAATTTATATTTATATACAAATACACAAACATATATTTTAATATCATAATATATATATATATATATATATTTAAACACACACACACACACATTTCCCTCAGGGTCAAGCTCAATGGTAACCGCCCCTGTTGGTCTCATTGAGGTCTTGAGTTCGGGTCTCATTAAGTTCTTCCCTACATTTTTGTGTTGCATGTTATTATTGGTGATATAGCTCATTTTCCTACATCAATGTCAATATATATATAAACACATATATTTTAAATTTATCCACGTTTTTTAAGAAAATATGGATATTTTAGTAACATTTTTACCACTATTTTAAAACATGACTAATTATATTTATATATCCCTCAGGGTGAAACTCAATGGTAGCTTACCAGTGGGTCTCAATGGGGTCTTGAGTTCGAGCCTCACCAAGTTCTTCCCTGAATTTGCATGTTTCGTGTTTTTATTAGTAATATAGATCATTCCCCATATCAATATATATATATATATATATAAATATAAACACACACACATAGCCCCCAGGGTTCAGCTTAGTGGGAGAAACCCTATGGGGTGTCGGGGAGGTCTCGAGTTCAATTCTCTCCGCCTTACTGCATGTGTGCATGTGTGTTTTCATTGAGTTATACCCCTTACCAAACCTATTGTAATATAAACACACACACACACACAAAAATATATAAACATATATATAAACACACACAAACACACACACACATATATAAACACACACATATACATATACATATATACATATATATATATATATATATATAAATACACACAAATATATATATATATATTATTTAAAAACACACATATATTTTAAATTTAGTCTTATTTTTAAGAAAACGTGGCTTATTATATATATATATATAACTGTATTAATGTACATATATAAAAATATAAAAATTTATAATTATTATTATATTTACACACACACACACATATAAACACACGCACACATATTTATAAATATTAATATAAACATATATAAAAACACACACACACATATATTTAAACATATATATATATATATAATATAATATAAACACACTCATATATATTAATATTTGTATATTAATATAAGTATACTAATATAAAAAATTATATATATATATATGAAATTATACATATATATATATAAATATATATATATATATATAAAATTATATATACATATATTATTATTTTTTAATATTGAAATCTATCCATATATATATATATATAAATAAAGCATAATACATTTTTTTAACAAAAGTGTCTTAGGGGGGTCGGTCCGGTCGTTCGATGGGGGGTCTCCGATTTTGGGTTCAAATCCCTATCTTTAGGAAGTTCTGGTAGGTAGAAGGATTTGTGAGGCAGGGCACTCGACATGCTTGGAGGTCAGTAGGATGTGAAAGACGAGCGAGTGATGGGGCGCTCGTTGTGCATCACCTTTGGGGAGTAGTTGGTGTGTCTGGTCAGGAAAGAAGGGCCAGTAGGTGGAGCATGTAGGTAGTTATATGGGTATTAAACATCACTAATTAGCGACACCTCATTTACCGTCATTTTTTAAAAACATCGGTAAATGAATTAGCGATGTTTTAAAACGTCACTAATGAAAAAAATGTCACTAATTTACATTTTTTCTTATAGTGTATGAAATCCTTTTATTAGAACTTCTGAGGGAGATAACATCAATGAGTTTTTCCCTTGACCAAGCTCAAGTTGAGATTCAACAACTAAAGCATAAGAAAAACCCTTTATGGGAGAAGTTCAAGCTCATAAAGATCATGGACAAAACCATGTTCGTTGAACCATCCCATAAAAGTATCACCATTACACACCTTACCCTTAGGGCATTTATTGGTTCGATAAAGGACTATCTAGTCCCTAATAGTATGAATTTTTATATTTTTATTTTTTAATAAAATAATGATAATATTTATCTATTTTTAATGTTAATTTTTAATTTATAAAACAATAAGTTTGATGAAAATTAGATTTTGATACGATGAAATACAAATTTTATTTTTTGGAAACATATAGTTTCAATAAAAAACATCACTAATTTATGTTTTTTATTACAGGGTATGAAATCCATTTATTAGGGATTTTGAGAGAGATAACATCAATGATATTTTCCCTTGACCAATCCCAATCTGAGATTCAATAACTAAAGCATGAGAAAAGCCATTTACATGAGAAGTTCAAGGTCATTGAAATCACAGAACAAACTATGTTCATCAAACCACCCCATAAAAATCTCACCATCACACACCTTACCTTAGGGATTTTTTTAATAAAGGACAATCTAGTCCCTAACAATAGGAATATATATATATATATTAATAAAATAATGATTATATTTATCCCTTTTTAATATTAATTTTAAATTGATTAAACAATAAGTTTAATGAAAATTATATTTTGATACGATGAAACAAAAATTGTTTTTTTTGAAACATATAGTTTCAATCAAAACACTGTTTTTGATGAATTAAATAATTTTTAAAATAAATGAAATTTTAACAAAATATTATTATTAAATATTATTTATTAAATAAAAATGATAATATAATTTTATGAAATGAAATGTAAATTTTATAAGGGCCATAAAACTACTATTGTCAAAAAAACCATTATTTTTCAATAATTGAGAATTTTTGATTTAAAAATATAAATTCTAATATTTATAAATTTCTTTGTATAAAACAAAATATTATTTTTGAAATCATCACGTTGAAATTATCCAATGATCTTTTCATAATTTTTAGAGATAATCGAATTTTTAGGTAAAAAATAAATATAGTATAAATATATGGTATGTATTATTAAATAATGATGAACCAAAAGTGATGTAATATATATCATAAAATGTATCAATGTACAAGTATATATCCCCTTTAAAATAATGTGTTTTTGAGATTATTTGATTAATTTTACAAACTCTTAATGAATCCTCTAAAAAATATATTATTATAAGGACCTGACATTATTACATTATATAATCTTGAATTTAGTCAAGAATTCACTTCCTTTCACATTGAGGATCTTTTCAAGTTTATATATTTAGAGAATTGGGACATAACATGATCATAAAATTACACATTATTATAAATTTGATACCATAAAAACAATACTCAATTCTTCCAAAATAAAAACTTTTCAAATAAAACATGATTTATTTGATAATTCTTCAAACATTTAACATGGATTCATTAATTTTCCTACACATCCTTATAACCTATGAAAATCATTTAAAAACTTGGGATGAGTAAAAAAATCTCAGTAAGGGATATAAAAAGAAGTAATGAATACATTAGTCCATGAACACTTGTAACGTATGAAATCATATTCAAAAGACATGCTTGTCACCCATATATAATTACCTTGTGAAACAAGATATTTACACAAGATACACATAAACAATGAGAACATAAATATAATCATAAATACTTCTTTAGAAATTACTTACACAATCTTGTATCCCTCTCGACTTCCTTATAATTTATAACCCTCATGGCTAGCATACAATTTGTGTAACCATCGCAGTTACACTCGGAGTAACCATATGAATGACCTCCAAATTACACATACCCAATGAATTGGAAGGAGATATAGGTCCCAAACTTCATCATAAACAATTACCAAGAACCATAATATAGTCAAACAACATGAATAATTGCATAAAAACATTGCTTTTGAATTTTGTAAAATAGAATTAAGAGGATTTTAAAAGAAAAGCCCCTTATAAATATCGTATAATTCAAGTGGGAATGAATAGAGTGGATGGAATATCTACATAAAATATAAATAAATATAAATCAACATAATATAAACAAAATTAATCCCACAATTTTTTTTAATACAACACAAATAGCGAAGTAGAAAGTTAACCCAAAGAATGGAAATCAGGTTATGAATTCCATTACCTCATGTTTGTCTTACTTACATCTTGTTTAAACCTCCTGTATAATAGTTAAAATAGTGTTATTAATATATTATAGAATCATATCCGTCTTTATAATACCTTATATGATCATTTCATTACATCATTTCACCCTTTAATTGTTAGTATTTTTTTCCTTGCACTGTTTTGGGTGAGTTCTTTACATGATTTTTATTACTGGTTCATGATGGATTGTTCTTGTCGATTGGAAGTGAAACTACAGAATTGGAATGGAGTAGTATTTAAATATTTACAGTACCATAAATTATACCATATATCATTTTGAATTCTTACATGCGTATGATTCATAAGTTGAAACATTAATGATGTTCATTTAGATCATTTTAGAGGTTCTTTGATAATAAAGACATCATTTTGTTTAATAAATTAAAACTATGTGTGAAAAAGAATTACAGAACCCTGGATGAGACATAATAAATATATTATAACCTATTTCAACCATAAAAATGGTTTCATGACTTTCCTTGAATAAATTAAATAAAATTGAAATCACATCGTCCATGATGTCGGTAATTCGACACATTACGGACAATGTTTTTAATTCCTTGAATAAGTGGGGGAGGAGAAGAATATTGATGATGAATTTTACATGAAAATGAGAAAATAATGAATATAAAAGATTCTAGAGCTTTCATGACTATTGTATAAGAGGAGGTGAGGAAAGAATAATAAAGAAACTCAAAATAAAAGAAAAATTGAGAAATCTCTCATGAAAATTCGGCAGCCTAACGACGCCGCTTAAAATTTCATAAAATAATTTGATGAGATAAAAGGGGTATCTCATCATTATTACATAATATGGGTAGTAATAGGGATATGGAATTAAATATCCCAACATAAGACAAATGGAATGAAAAATAATAACATAAAATGAAAGAAAAAAAAAGAAAATAGAAGAGGATGGTTACCACTTGATCTCTTCTCCTTGAGATCCTTCTTAAGACCTTTGGTTTTGGCCTTTCGGTGAGACCAGAAGCTCTAGGACGTGGGGAAGATCCTTGGGAGGAATATTGGGAAGAACTTAGGCAAGGATCAAGGTTTGAGAGGTGTGGGAGGAAGAGGGAAATGAGGGTGGTATTTATAGTGGAGGAGAAGAGGTATTTAACATTATTTTAATCATTATTATAATATTTTTGCTCAAGTCTATGAATAATCTTAATTTATGTGACCCCAAATAGTAATAATGGCATGTGAGTTTGAAAAAAGTGGACTTACATCACTTATGATGTCATAAATATCGTATTTTGCAGATAAATTGATTATACTCTATTTTACCATATTTCACTATTCATCAAAAAATCAATAATTTTAGAAAAATACCAAAAATTAATCCTTACCATTTCTATACGTGTTGAATTAAAAAATGAAATCCATTTTTTGAAAATAAATTTCTAAATATTATTAATTTAATTTTTAAATAAAATCATACTTAATTCAAAAATTAATAATTTAACAACTATAACTGCTTTTATATCACATTGAAAAATTATTCAAGATGTCATTATATTTAAACCTTAAGAAAATAAAATAATAGTACAATTTACTATTCATTAGGGTCATATTACTATTCATAAGGGTATGTTACTATTCACCAAAAAACAAGTTGGTTCCATTAAACTCCAAATAACATACTGAACATAATTATAGATGACTATTTTTCGAAATTCAAAACATAGAAGTG
This sequence comes from Viscum album, assembly GCA_963277665.1. Classification (NCBI taxonomy): domain Eukaryota; kingdom Viridiplantae; phylum Streptophyta; class Magnoliopsida; order Santalales; family Viscaceae; genus Viscum; species Viscum album. The sequence continues at coordinate 93,553,767 of OY728148.1, read as the reverse complement.
GAAAAATTATTTTTAAAGGATACTTCTAAATATCTACTTAAAACAATGTTTCCTGCATTTCAAATTATTTTTAAAACCTTAGTGTGTTACATTATGCCCACCTTCTGGAAATTTTATCCTCACAATTTTATTAACTTATTAAACAACTGAGGGTATTTTTCCCTCATAGGATTTTTAGACTCCCATGTTGCTTCCTCTACCATGCAGTTTCTCCACAAAACCTTTACCTGGTGGATTACCTTATTTTGCAATACATGTTCCCTTCGGTCAAGGATCTAAAATGGTTTCTCTTCATAAGAAAGGTTCTCTTCCAGCTGAACTACTTATGGGATCAAGACATGTGATGAATCTGGCACATAATTCTTCAACATCAAAACATGAAAAACATTGTGTAACTGAGATAAACTTGGAGGCAAATCTCCTCAGTATGCAAATGGTCTAAATTTTTCTAGGATTTCAAAAGGACCGATGAACTGCTGACTTAGCTTCCCTTTCTTACTGAAACAAATCACACTTTTCCAAGGAGATATTTTAAGGAAAACATAGTCACCTACCTTGAAAGATACTTATTTCCTTCTGTTATCTGTGTAAATTTTTTGCCTACTCTGAGCTGTCCTCATATGCAGCTGGATCATCTTGGTTTTTTCAACCACTTCCTCTACTAATTCTGGCCCTGTCAACTTTCTTTCACCGACTTTATCCCAAAACACTGGAGTCCGACACCACTTCCCATACAGTTCCTCAAAAGGTTCCATCTGTATACTGGATTGAAAACTGTTATTATAAGAAAACTCAACTAAATAAATATGCTGATCCCAACTTCTTTGGTAGTCCATTGAATAAGCTCAAAACATATCCTCCAATGTCTAAATCGTTCATTCTGACTGCCCATCTGATTGCGGATGAAAAGATGTACTGAAATTTAATTATGTGCCCAATGACTTTTGAAGTCCCTTCTAAAAGTTAGAAGTGAACATGAGATCCTGGTCAGATACAATGGAAAGAGGAACTCCATGTAACCTAAAAATCTCCCTGTGGTAGAATCGAGAAAGCTTATCCAAAGACATTGTATCTCGAATAGAAAGAAAATGTTCAGATTTTGTCAGCCGATCAACAATAACCCAAATTGTATTGTTACCTCGATATGTCTTAGGTAGTCCTACCACAAAGTCCATGGATACATTCTCCCACTTCCACTCTGGAACTGGCAAAGGCTGAAGCATCCCCTTTGGTAACTGCTGCTCTGCTTTAACTGGTTGGCATGTCAAACATTCCATGGTAAAATCAGCAATATCTCTTTTCATTCCATCCCACCAATAATACTTCTGAATGTCTCTGTACATCTTATTACTACCCAGATGATCTGAAAATGGAGAACTATGAGCTTCAGACAACAAGTATTTCTTTAACTGAGAATCACATGACACACAAAGCCTTCTTCTAAATCTTAAAACACAATATTTATCAATATTAAATTCTAGAAACATACCCATTTTAACCAATTATACCTTTTTTTTGTAGCTCATGGTTTTCCTTCTATGATTGCTTAATTCTGTCTGATAATGATGACTGTACTGAAACCTGAGACAAAACAGATGTATTCCATGCACCAACAACATATAAGCCAAAATTTATTAAATCATTAATCAAGAGATCATGTTCCAAACATAACATGGTTAATGATGCATGATGTTCTTGACTCAAGGAATCCACCACTTTTTTTTTTCTTTTCCCGGATGGTAATTGATCGTGCAATCATAATCCTTTATTAGTTAAAGCCATATTCTCTGCCTCATGTTTAATTCCTTCCGAGTGAATAAATACTTCAGAGTTTTATGGTCAGTATATATTTGACATTTGGCTCGTATAAATGATTCCTCCAAATTTTCATAGAAAAAACCAAAACTTACAATTCCAAATCATGTGTGGGATAATTCAACTCATGAGGTTTAAGTTTCCTTGAAGCATAAGAAATTACTTGATCATTCTGCATCAAAACAAAACCAAGTCGCTTCAAAGAAGCATAACTACAGATGAAAAAATCACTATTTTGGGAAGGTAAGGACAACAGTAGGGCATTCACCAATCTATTCATCAGTTCCTGAAAACAAACATCACATTCTTATGTTAAAATAAATTTAACCCCTTTTCATGTTAACTTAGTTATCGGGCTAGATAACCGTGTAAAGTTCTTAACAAACCCTCGTTAATAACCTGAAAAACCAAAAACACTACAAATATTTGTAGAATTTGTGGGTCTTGGCCATTCATAAAACAATTTTTTTAGAAGTATTAACTATTATTCCATAATTATTTACAATGTTCCTGAGAAAAGAAATCTGTTGCAACTAAAAATCACACTTGCTGAATTTTCCATACAGTTTCTTTTCCTTTAAGGTTTATAAAACAACCCTTAGATATTTTTCATGCTTATCTTTATTTTTAGAAAATACAATAATGTCATCAATAAAAACAACCAAAAAATTATACAAGAACTCATGAAATACTCCATTCATAGATTCATGAATATAGTAGGTGAATTAGTTATCCCAATTGGCATAACAAAAAACTCATAATGCCTATATCTAGTATGAAAGGCTGTTTTAGGGATATCATCTTCCTTCACCTTCAGATGATGGTATCCATATATCAATTCAATCTTGGAAAAGTACTGAGCTCTCTGGAGCTAATCAAACAAGTCATTGATATGAGTCAAAGGATACTTGTTTTTAACATTCATGTTATTCAAAGCTCTATAATCAATGAAAAGTCTCATGGAACCATATTTATTTTTGACAAACAAAATAATATCACCCCATAGTGAAGTACTAGAATGAATGAAGCCTTTATCAAGTAAATCCTACAATTGATTTTTCAATTCAAGAAGTTCTATTTGAGCCCTACGATAAGGGGGTTTTGAAATTGGCTTAGCATCAGGAACTAAGTCAATTGTGAATTTGACTTTCTGATTAGGTATGACACTGGGTAACTCATTAGAAAAAACATCAAGGTATTCATTTACTACCAGTACATCATTAATCTAAATAGTTCCCTTGCTATCAACAATATGAGAAAGATAAATTTCTTTTCCATCTTTCAATAGTTTCTCATCTTCCTGATATGTTATCAATTGTATGGGTTCTTTTTTGTATACAAACTGAAACTCTTTTTGAAAAACAACTTCTTTAGCTCTATAGTCAATCTTTGCATGATAAACAGAAAGCCAATCCATTCCTAGAATAACATCAAACACGACTAAGGTTAAAAAAACAAGGTCTGCATGTAAGGTCTTTCTACAGACCACAATAGAAATATTATTAGAATTCCTCTTTTCTATAATATTTCCCCCTTGTGTTTTAACAACAAGTTCCGATCTCATTTTTTGAGGTGATATTTCCAATTTACCATAAAATTTCTCAGAAATGAAGGAATGTGTAGACCCCGTATCAAAATAAACTTTAGAAAAATACGAGTAAATGAATAGAGTACCTAATACCACTTCATTGGATGGACCGAAATTTTCTGTCGTAGTTACAAAGGATCTCACTACACCTTTATTCTTATAGTCTAGTTTCTTTGTATCATTTGGATATCTCTTTGGGCATGAATTTGAATAATGATCCATCTCACCACATTTAAAACACTTAACAGTTTTCTTATCAGGATTAATCTTAGGATCATTTTCATTTCAATCTTGGGACATATGTCCAAACTTACCACATTTAAAACACTTCCTAGTTTTTCTAAGGCATTCTCGAGGGTGATTCTTGCCACACTTTTCACAAATTAGAAACTATATTTTCTTACCATCAGATTTCTTTCGTTGATTCTTACCCATCACTTGCCATATAGACCTCTTCTTCTCCTTATTTCCAAAATGCACATGATCATAATCAAAATCCATCTCTACCCTTTTAGCACATCATACAAGTTTCTCATTACTTTTGAATTCATGGGAGGGCAATGCCCTCCGATACCTTGGCTTCAGTCCTGAGTAAAAGAGGTTGATTTTTCTATCAAGATCCAGAATAAGATTTGGAGCATACCTCATTAGTCGGGTGAAGTTCACTTTATACACAGCCACTGAATCTTCCTCTTTTTTTTAATTCAAGGAATTTCTTCTCCATCCTAAGTTTCACCACCTTAGGAAAATATTTTTTAAGGAAAAGTCTTTTAAAATCATCCCACTCTAAGGCATAAAAATCATCTCTATCTCTGATATTCCTTACCACTTACCACCACTAATCTGCTTCACCTTAAAAACGATAAATGGAAAGACTTAACTTTTGATTATCTGAACATCCCATAACATTGAAAATCTTTTTTAGGGCTTTAATCCATCCTTCAGTCGCTGCTGGGTCAGAAGATCCATTGAAAGCATGAAGGTGTTGTCTCATAAAATGTTCCAATATTTTCATGTTTCGTTGTGGTACATCTAGTTGTTCTCTTTCATGGATTACACCGCCATTTATTACCTACGTTAGCTGATCCATTACTATCATAAACTGCTCGGTTCCAATCCCTACCATTCTGGGCTGCAGATTTGGAAGGATGTCGTTCTGTCGGTTCCTCTCCTCTTTAGCTTTCCTGTTTCTTCTGCAGACAACCATTTTGAACAAAAATATCTTAGATGAAGAAACATGGTAATCTTTAAATTCTATAACATTTCAAATTAATCAAATATTAAAAATCATTTATGGTATTTTTTTAACATCATCATAATCCCCAAAGTTATCTAAACCATCCTCTGATACCAACTATAAGGACCCAACCTTATTAAATTACATAATATTGAATTTAGTCAAGAATTCATTTCCTTTCACATTGAGGATATTTTCAAGTTTATATCTTTAGAGAATTGGGACATAACACATTCATAAAATTAAACATTATTACATAGTGGATACCATAAAAACAATACTCAATTCTTTGAAAATAAAAACTTTTCAAATAAAACATGATTTCTTTGAAAAATTTTCAAACATTTAACATGGATTCCTTAATTTTCCTACACATATTTATAACCTATGAAAAAAATTTAAAAACTTGGTATGAGCACAAAAATCTCAGTAAGGGATATAAAAAGAAGGAATGAATACATTAGTCCATGGACACTTGTAATGTATGAAATGATTTTCAAAAGACATGGTTGTCACCCATATATACTTACTCTGTGAAACATGAGATTTACACAAGATATAATAAAAAAATGAGAACATAAATATAATCATAAATTTATCCTGGTGAATTACTTACATAATCTTATAACCCTCTCGGTTACCTTATAACTTGTAACCCTCACGACTACCTTACAATCTGTGTAACCATCACAGTTACACTTGGAGTAACCATAAGGCCGACCTCCAACTTACACATAAAAAATGCATTGGATGAAAATATAGGTATAACCTTTAATAATAAAAAATTCCCAATAACCATAACATAATTATAAAACTTTAATAATATCATAAAAACATTGCTTTTGAATTTTGTAAAATAGAATTTTAAGAGGATTTTAAAAGAAAAGCCCCTTATAAATATCATATAATTCAAGTGAGAATTAATTTAGTGGATGTAATATGTAGATAAACTATAAATACATATAAATAAACATAATATTAATAGAATTAATCACATAAACATTTTTAATACAACACAAATAATGAAGTAAAAAGTTAACCCAAAGAATGGAAATCGGTTTAAGAAATCCCTTACCTCGGGTTTGTATTACTTCAAACTCATTTAAAACTCCTGTATAATAGTTAAAAGAGTGTTATTAATATATTAAATAATCATATCCATATTTATAATACCTTATATGATCATTTAATTAAATAATGTTACCCTTTAATTGTTAGTATTTTGTTCCTTGCACTCTTTTGTGTGCGTTCTTTACCTGATTTTCATGATCGGTTCATGATGGATTGTTCATGTTGATTGGAAGTAAAAATCTAGAATTGTAATGGAGTAGTATTTAAATATTTCTAGTACCATAAATTATACCATTTATCATTTTGAATTATTACATGAGGATGATTCATAAGTTGAAACATTAATGATGTTCGTTTAGATCATTTTAGTGGATCTTTGATAATAACGACCTCATTTTGTTTAATAAATTAAAACTATGTGTGAAAAAGAATTACAGAACCATGGATGAGAAATAATACATATATTATAACCCTTTTCAACCATAAAATTGGTTTCATGACCAGACTTGAAGAAATTAAAGCAAATTTAAATCACATTGTCCACGATGTCGGTAATTCGACACATCACACACAATGTTTTTAATTCCTTGAATAAGTGGGGGAGGAGAAGAAAATTGATGATTAATTTTCCATGAACATGAGAAAATATAGAATATAAAATATTTTGGAGCTTTCATGCCTCTTGTATAAGAGGAGGTGAGTAAAGAAGAATAAAGAAACTCAAAATAAAAGAAAAATTGAGAAATATGTCACGAAAATTCGGCCGCCTAACAGCGCCACTTAAAATTTCATAAAATAATTTGTTGAGAGAAAAGGGGTATCTCATCATTATTAAATAATATGGGAATTAAGGGGGACATGAAATAAAATATCCCAACATAATCCAAAGGCAATAAAAAATAATAACATAAAATGAAAAAAAGGAAAAAAAGAAGATGTTTACCTCTTGATCTCTTCTCCTTGAGATCCTTCTTAAGGCCTTTGGTTTTGGACTTTTGGTGAGACCAATAGCTCTAGGAAATGGGGGAGAGCCTTGGGAAGAATATTGGGCATAAATTAGGTTAGTATTAAGGCTTTAAAGGTGTGGGAGGAAGAGGTAAATGAGGGTGGTATTTATAATGGAGGAGAGGAGGTATTTAACATTATTTTAATCATTATTATAATATTTTTTCTCAAGACTATGAATAGTATTAATTCATGTGACCCAAAATAGTAATAATGACATGTGAGTTCTAACCAGGTTTACTTATATCGCTTATGATGTCATAGATAGTGTATTTTGCTGATAATTTCATTATATGGTATTTTTATGTATTTCACTATTCATCGAAAATTCAAGAATTTCAGAAAAATACCAAAAATTTACCCTTAAAATTTATCAACGTGTAGAATTAAAAAATGAATTCCATTTTTTTAAAATAATTTTCTAAATATTATTAATTTAATTTTTAAATAAAATCATACTTAATTCAAAAATTAATAATTTAAAAACTATAACTGCTTTTATATCACATTGAAAAATTATTCAAGATGTCATTATCTTCAAGCCTTAAGAAAATAAAATAATTGTACAATTTACTATTCATTAGGGTCATATTACCATTCATATTAGTATTCATAAGGGTATGTTACTATTCACAAAAAAAGCTGGTTCTATTTGACTCCAAATAACATACTGAACACAATTACAGATGACCATTTTTTTAATTTCAAAATATAGAAGTGGAAATATTATTTTTAAAGGCTAATTCTAAATATATAATTAAAACAATGTTTCATGAATTTCAAATTATTTTTAAAACCTTGGGGTGTTACAATTATATTTTAAGGTTTTACAATCAACCAGTACCCAACCCATGTATTTGTACGATGTCATAATTTTAATTACAAATTCATACAAACCAGCACAATTTTTTGTTACTAAAAACTTAGGATAATTCAATATAGAAAAATAAAGAAATGTAGGAGTAAATAATAATTGATACTTTCTTGGAATCAAACACGTAGGAGACAGATAGCGAGGAGATTGCATAAGCACATTTTATATTCAAATTTAAACCAAACATCCAACAAATACCATCAATAACACTACCAAATTCTTGAAAAAATCTACAGTTTCACCCAAGAATTTACACTAACCTATCATATTTTAATAAAACTTAAGCTTGCATTGAATCTATTCAAACCCAAATGTATTCTCACCACTAAATTTCATGTAGGAAACCATTTTCATCCTTTTTTTCCTCATATATGGCAGACATCATGAAAACCAGGGGTGATAAAATGTTCTTCACAAAGATGAAAATGGCCTTCACAGATTTTGGATTGATCCTCTTCTACACCACATAAACAAACTGACCAACAGTTAGATCAATATGGGCATGCTGTTTTTTTGTCGATATCATGTCACTTATTTCTACCTTCTCTACAATGACTATAGTTGTATTCTGCATAAAAAAATGGCATGCATGTTAATATAAACTGCAATATAAACTGCAAGGGAAATGTAATCTCAGTATATGATAATGCAATATAAACTTAAATATAAACTACAATATAAAGTTCTATTTAAATAGATATAAAAACTAAAATATAAACTCTAATTTCAGTACAGTATAGAATACAATATAAAGTGAAAAATAAAATGAAAAATAAATATAAATAAAATGTAATAAAAAATGCAGTTCGAGTTCAATATCATGACATAAAACCTAAATAGAGCATCAAAAATTTCAAATGGACTATATAAATGAACATTAAGAGTACAAAATGAAAATAAAATACTAAAAAATGTATTGGTTGCATTTAATGTTGAAAGGGATTTAAATTTTTTTGTTGCTATTGAAAGAGTGGATGTTTGATATGCTTTTTGATCTGTATAATACTCTTACCGTTAAAAAGGTTGTTATTTTCTACAACAAAAACAGAAAGGTTGATTAGCTCAATAAGAAAATGTGGAACTATAATTTTATAGTATCATCAATGCACAGAGACATGAAACAGAAGGAAATAGATGCTCTAATGGAGTAATTCAAGAGTGGTACAATCCATGATCTGATTACAATTGATGTCTGGGCATAAGGACTTGATGTTCAACTAGTGTATCTGGTTATCAATTATGATCTTCCCAATAATCATGAGCTTTACAACCATCGAATTGGGCATTCTAAACACTTTGGAAAAGAGGTCATGGTGATTATCTTCATGAAGAATGATGACATAAAGATATTGTGGGACATCGAGCAATATTACAACACTAAAATCGATGAAATGACAATGAACGCGGCTGATCTAATTTAGTCGGTTTTGGATATTAATTTTGTGAGACATGTAATTGATGAAGTTTCTGAGGGGTTTTTATCTCTGTCTTCTCTAGAAGACAATGATGTGCTAGTGCATTGAGTTCTGAAATCCTACTTCTAGGTGTGGCATCAAGCACTATAACCTTTCCATGTAAAAATAGTTTTAGCAAAGCGAACTTGGTGCATTTAAAAAATACAAACAAATCATAAGTGAAAAGTCTATATTATGGGTTAGGTGCTCAAGGAGAAGGATAGTAAAAGGTAGGTGAATGTGGTCTCATGCTCTTGTGAATGTAAGATCGGTATGAATCCAATTTAAAACTATGTTGTATCACTCAATAACCTAAAAAACTAAGGGTTCAAGAGAAATAAATTCAATGTGAAAATGTAGAGTCATACATTTCAAGAAAATAATAAATAACAATAGCCAAAAGTAACCCCAACTTTCCATTGAATCCATAATATAATCATTAATCATGAAATAATTATTAATGGCCCTTAGCATATATAGTAACATGAGTAGTATATCCCTGGGAATATGTACATGATCCCCCAATGTATATAATAATGAAAACATTAATCATATAATCAATTACATAGACATGGAATCCTCATCCCACCAGCCAATTATCTAGTGAAAAAGAATTAAAACACTTATCATTTAATTATACATAATCAATAAATCATTTAATTTAATTCACTTTAATCATGACTACATTATAGGAATCATTGGATAAACTTTAATCAATAGTCAAGTCCATCCCACTCAAAGAGTCATCTCTTTAGTTCCCATTAATTCTCTTTATCCCCCTTTCAAATAATTGAGGTTGGTGAACCATATGTGGTGGCCTAGGTAAATATAATTACATGATAAAAAACCACTCAAGGCCCATGTAAAGGATTAACATATTTAATTAAGGTATTTAAAATTAAATATTTTTTTAGGAATTTCTAATCATGAATTATTTATGCATGACCACAAATCATATACACATATAAAAGCATCAAGATGTCAAGGGATAAATCAATACCACCTACACATATAATGTTTTCTTTCTTATTTATCCTCATATACATGCCTCTATTTAAAATGTCACCAAGCCTTACCCCTCTCAAACACGACACTACTCTTAAACACGAGGCCTTATTCCATGTCAAGTATCATCAAATATTTAACTATAATAATTTTTAATAATTTTTTAAATTTTATTTAAATAGGAATAATTCATACATTATCATAGGGTGAAATCCTTCCAAATTAACCATGACAGAACATCCATGGATGGTCTGCAACAAATTAAATAAATGAGTCTAGAAAAATAAAAAACACACAACATCAAAATAATCATTAATATCATAAAATTTAAATAAACCCATTAAAAATATTTAGGTTAGTTGATTACCTCCACAAAAATCATGATAGAAAATGTTCATACAACGTCATGGGTCCTCCTCTACAAAATATGGTTAAAATAACCAAAATTAAAAACCATTACAAATGTAAATTTTACCAATATTATTAAAAAATGGTTAAAAAAATCATAGGGAAGCATACCTTTTTCAGAATGACATGTGACTACTTTAAAAATTCCTATTGATTCTTACTATCTATTTAAATAACTAAACCTAAAGACTGAAAACACACAAAGTGTTTACCACAAAGACATAAAATGCCTATATTGACCTAACAGGGTCACACCATATCCCATACACTGAGAGAATGTATCTTTATCATCATGAGAGTCTCACTGTAGATTCAGATGACATTCCTTCAAAAAGAAAACCACATATATTTCAAACTAACTGAGTAGTGTTTCACTAAATGCTTATATTGGAAAACACCATATGATCAATTGTTGAAATAGTAAAAAAAATAAGCCTCTATCATCAGAGAAATCATACACTATAATTCCTATATATAAATTTTTTAAATTTTAGTGAAATTATTCATAACAGAATAATACCAGGATTATGAAAAGGCATTTAATGCATGAATACAATGCATGGTTATAAAATGTAGTGGGGGAATTAAATTCTCTTTTTAATAGTGTTTTTGTCACTTTAATATTTTATTGGAAAAGGAATTTAATGTATGGGGTGGCTAAAAAATATTCAGTTTTTTCAAAATATGAAATTTTAGTGAAATTATAATAGAATAGTCTTTCATGTGTGGTGAACATTAAAATAGAGAGTCAAGATACCTTTGTTTTTTTTCTAATAGTGAAAATGAATGGAACCAATATTTCTACACAAAACTTGTTAACATAGAATCTCATGAATTTGTATCAACCCAAAAAATATAGAAAAAACTTGGAGGTTCATATACCTAATCACTCACAATTATCTAATAGTGTCCATCCAAAATATCTCATTTCACATTAAATTTGCATCAACTAAAAAATAAAACCCTTTTTACTAAAAAATGTATGTATAATACAACGTAACAAATGGGCACTACATATTTTATAGAAGTCACCAAGCTTGAATGATATAGTATGGTATCAGATACTTTTTTTATACCCCATAACATTCTCAATTGAAATGAATACACTTCATCTTATCCATCACTGCAAAGTAACATGGAAGAGGCGTATTCATACTGATTTAAGTCATATAAGTAAGAATATAAAAATACAATTAATAATGTTAGGTAACTAGGGAAATTTTAGATCTAAGAAATGTTTGAAAAATGTTGAAAACTACTTATAATTTTCAAAATATAGAGATATATTAGAAAATGAAAAAGGGTGAAAAATTTCACTATACTTAGAAATATTAAAAACTAAACATAATCCTACTTGGTCTAAATCCCTTTTAGGGTATGTTACTAAAACTTTTGAAATTGTTGTGTGTTTCTATAGCTACTTGAAATATGTCACTGGTTGAAATAACATCAATTCCACTTCATATACTATATTAGCTCTTGGAAATAATGTTTGGAAGACTAAAATAACATCTCCATGGATAGAAATATATAAGTGGACTGATATTGGAGATATAAAATGAATCATTGATATTTGAATACAAAATTAAAATATAGAGAATAAAATTACTGAAAAATGTAATATAGGATTAATGAAAAATATTTTTAACATAACAGAAAAAACATTACTGCACTACTCAATTTTGTAATACAGTATACTTGGAGTTTCAATATGAAAATCAAATACTAAAAATACTTTTTCATTACTTTTAAGGACTTTCATCCACCAGTCTTCCATCAATCGTACATCGCATAGTGGCTAAAAAATAAGTATATATTCTAGAATAGTATCAATTTATGAGAGGCAGACAAAGACATAAAATATGAGCAATGAGATAACTTAAAAACATCAAGCACATGATAACCTAGAAACATTAAACACATGATGTGATGCCATATTATTTTATCCAGCACACCATTATTGGTTAATGTAGAATCCATGTTTGAAGATGAAATATAATTGGTACCTAAAACATAGAAAAGTTGATTACCTAATATAGGGGATCTAATTTGATATCCTACTGATCAATTTCTAGGAAGGAGATTGGTGTATGAGATTTTAAGAAAAGATGAAATGAAATCAAATGTAAAGTAAACAAATAGAATATAAAACATCATAAGGAACTACAATAATTGAGTGAAAAATTTACTAGAGGAATTGAAATGGAAACAAAAAAATGTCCTCGATTCTAGAAAATTGTGAATTGATAGCCTCAACTGGAGATGGTGAATCTCCAAGGGTTTCACGTTGAAGATTAAGCCAATATAGATATAAAACATTGAAGATTTAGAGAATGATTCACCAATGATTAGAGGTTAACAGGCTTCCTATAGAAATAGAAATGTTTCTTAATGTTAGAGTACAAATCATTAGGGTTAGAAATTGATATGGTTGGTAGAGGTGGAGGCCGAGGCCGAGGCTGAGGCTAAAACACGTAGGTAGAGGTAGAGGATGTGAATAAGAGGGGTGAATCATATCATGTCATAGGCAGAGGTATAAATCAACATGAAGGATGAGGCTAAGGCGGATGTGGAGTCAGAGCCATAGGAGGAGACCGATGCAGAGTAGAAGGTGGAGGAGGCCGTTGCAGAGGAGGAGGTGGAGGATGCCGATTCATAGAAGATATAGGTAGAGACATAGCCAGCTTGAGGGGAGCAAAAAGTTTCTGAGAGAAATCATGGGAATGGACGAAGCTGATAGCTAAGCGGGTATTGGGAGATTTGGGGAGGAAGATATGTTAGTAAAATGAATGTGTTGGTGAAATGAGGATGTAAATTTATAATCTAAAGTATATATAATGGATGAGGGAGACATTTTGATAGAACAAATTAGAGATTACAGATTACACGATTGATGGAGTTGATATTTCTGGGAGCCCTATAATTGAATAGGGAGAGGAATTGTTAAGAGAGTCAATCGATTGAAGGAGATGCGATTTTTTGGAGCCGAAGAGGAATAGAAATTTTCAGGGAGAATCCATTATTGAGGAAAACTAGCGGAGACCTGGAAATGGTATGGGTGGTGTTTTTGGTGGAGACATCGACATGTTAGTATAGGAATCTAAGAATGAATGAGGGAGAGGGATGTGGAATAAGAGGGGATGAGCTATAGTATAGATAATGGATGTCAAAATAAAAGGGCAATCCACCTAATTAGTAGCCTTATGTGTGTTGAATGTTTTAGGATTAGAATCCAAAACTACCATAAAAAATGGAACATGAGATAAACAATTTCATATAGAACAAATGATTTAGAAACAAAATATTTTACTCCTCTGATAAATCAAAAGCTAATGAAATTATTCACAACTGTATGATTCTTATATATGTTTAGTATTTGGATGATAGTTCAACATTCTTTTATGATTAGTTTAGTGTCCTGCTCATGTATAAAAAAAATCAATGAATTCTTTAACTATCACAAAATAAAGAAGAAACATTTAGAGCGTGAAACAATAAATTTAAGATATAATCATGTACACCTACTATTCATTACAAATACCTTGTAATATAATTGAAACAACAAAACATTAAGATATAACACATCATACAAAGATATAATACAATACACACACCTTTTAAGATAAATCAATACATAACTACAATGTATAAAAGAGTTTAAACACCCTTTAATGCAGTAAGAACATACCATAATGGGATATAATATGTCCTTTGAATACCTAGTACTATACCTAAGAAATAAAATTTTAGGTCAGGAAGACCAGACCATCCATCACGGAGAATGTAGTTAATGAAACACACATCTTCCTTTTATTCCTCTCACCCACTCACCCAATCACCCATAAGACGAAATGGGAAGCATGTATGAAGGATATCATAGATGAAGGTATGCAGATGATGAGCTTGAAACCATTAATCCAGTTACACCCTTTAACCTTCTAGGACCTTCAATATAGTGCATATTTTTTGAAATCTGAACTAATAACCAGATATGGAAGTTGGGAATCACAGGAAGTAGGTGACTCATGTATTGGGGTAATAAAAATGGATTCAAAGAATAATTGTTGATTTGTTAATCAAGAGTTATCCAAATTAGATATCTAAACAAAAATAGGAATGAAGGAGGGGGGAAGGAGAGAGAGGGAGTGGCCCTAGTGTGGGGCAGGAAGAGGCCAAATATTCTGTGCACTGAGAGAAGTGAGATTAAAGTTCACCCTCCTCCCATTGATCATAGGGTAAGGATTCATGCATGCTCTACTATCCACTTTAGGATCCTTAAATGTGACCAGTGAAACGAAGGGATCACTACATAAACAATGATGGAAAATGAGGAATAGGAGGATCATGGGAAGGATGAATGAGGTGTACAAAACCGTAACCCCTGGATCTTCCTGTGTTCTTATCAGTTATGATGATGGACTCTTGGTTCTCCTAAAAATACTCTAAATAACTCCTCATTGTGTCCTTATTAGTCTCCTAGGTGAGTAGAATGAGATGCTGGGGTGGGGGAGGGGGTAGTGGTGGGGGAAGAGGCTGATGCCAAGGTTGAGGTTGAGGCAGAGACTGAGGCAGATCAAGAGTTGAGGCTGATGAGGAGTCGAGGCGGAAGCTGATGCGGAGAAGGAAGAAAATGTAGAGGCAACGATGGTAAGGATGAGGAAGCGGTGGTGAGTTTCATGTACTGGCATAGGTGGAGCTGATGACAGTGAAGATGAAGTGGGGACGGTGAGGTGGAGGCGGCGATGGGGAGGTGGATGTGGGGATGCAGGTAGGTAGAGAAATCTGTGCTTTGTGCGAGGAGAATGGTTTGGAGGAGAAGGGTTTGGAATAGGAGAGGGGTGTGGGAGGCTCAAATTGAGGTGGATATGGAGGCAATTACCGAGGATGGGGATGGAACACAGAGTCCTGGACACGGTATGATGGCGTTTTTGGTGGAGATGTGGACACGTTAGCATATGAAGGTGATAATTAATGAGGGAGAGACACGTGGAATAGAAGTACAAGATATAGTGTAGATAATGAATTATTTATAAACATGACTCACTTACACATCACCAAGGGTATTATTTTAATGAATTTAGTTCTTAGACTTATAAAATAATGGAAACCAATTCTCTTTGGTAGAAACCATGAGAAAAAACTATGAGAAGGTTTTTGGTTTTGATTACTTTATCATATAGAGTCAAAAACCTAAGTTTAGAAATTAATAAAGAACTCTTATATATTTTTCTATATAAACCAACCCAAATTCCCATTCCTATTCACTAAAAACCCTTGGATCCTGACATTATGATCCCAAAGACTGTCTCTGATGCTATTTTACTATTGTTGTGAATATGAATCACACTCTACCTACTAACCGTCCAACCCAAGACCAGATAAAGTTCACTAATTACTATATATCTATTGAAGCATACATGGATAATGAGTCTAGTTAAAGGAATGATTAATAATTTTTGTTTAAGGGTTAATCTTGTAGAAATATAGAGTAATTAAAATATTTTCTATAAATCTTTAATTTTTCAGTTCACTAATTATTTAATTACGATTTGTTAAATTTTATTAAAATTAGTTTTTACCACAACATTACTAATTAAATAAAACATACATATTCAATAAAAACACATTGAATATTATATTAATTTATTGAATTTTTCAATTGTTAAAGATATTAATTATATATAATTAAATTCTTTATTCATTTTAAAAATTATTTAATTGGGATTTTTTTGAATTTTATTAAAAATGGGGGTTAGCACATTGTTGATTAAATAATATTTACATATTCATTAAATCATGTTAAATAATTCATGTACTTTTTGAAAATTTTAAAACTTAAAGATATCCATTATGCATCTTTAATTTTCATTTAGAAAAATGTTTATTTAATTTTATTTTAGTAAATTTTATTAAAAATGGGGCTTTCCACAATTCTCCTTATTAAATAAAATTTATATATTCATTAAATCATATTAAATAACATATATGAAAAATATAACAACTTTTATCCCACTTGATTTTTTATTATATTTTCATAAGATGATATATTAAATTTATTTTTCATTATTTTCCCAAAGGGATTATGAATTAAAAATTTAATATTTTTTCATATGGTTTCTTGAATTATCAAACTAAAATTTCTGAATTTATGAATTGAAAGAGTAATTGATAATTATTAATTAATTTTATGAGTATATTAAAATTTAAAATTTCACCCATAGGCATTTTTGTGTTTTTTAGATTCATGTTAACATAATTTACTATGTAAATTGTGTGATTCAGAGTAACAAAAATATATTTAGTTTGTAGTTATACCAATAGAATTTTCTGATATTTATTATAACATTCTCAAATTGAAGGGTGATAATTATAAAATTTGGAGGGGGAGGATTCTCCTTCATATTGGATGTATGAACATTGATTATGCCATTTAGGAAGAGGAACCACCTGCAATTAACAATGATAACACACTTGATGATTTACTTTATATGAACATCAGGAGCGGTCAAACCATTTTAATATAATTTTCATAAAAACTAAATTATGCACTAAAATTTATGGTCTAGTCGATGAGAATAATAATGCTCATTACTTATGAAAAGCTATATATGACTAGTTCATCTCTTCTGAAGTTCCAAAGGATTGAATAACAAATGAGGGGGGGGGGGGTTGAATTAGTTGTTAAATTTTTAGAAGATTAAACACTTTTAGAAAGTTTACCCCTATATCCTATTAAAGTTCATTACCATATCACATTTTGGTAAAAACTCATGTATAAAAAAGTAGAAAAGAAAGTGAAGCACACAAGATTTACATGGTTCAACTTCAATGTGAGAAGCTACATCCTTATCATATCCACTCCCTTGGGTATATGGAAATTCAATTTTATAAAGAAGTGAATACAACTTGTGTCAACTCCTATTAGGAACCTTCTATCTCTCAATAGTAAAGATTATACTGACTCCTATCAGTTTACAATGTTTAATAATAAAAAATTGATCCACAAAAAATTATAAAGACTTTTCTCAATCTTCTCCACAAAAGTTCCTGGGTCTAATGACCCTGAGCCTCATAGCCTTCAGTTTGATGAACCAAGTTCAATTGTCTTAGTCTGATCAAATAAAAAGGATGATCCCTTTATCAATATACACATGAATAATCTTTATGTTCTATCCAGATAACAAACCCTGTGCTTCTGAGAAGCTACTCAAGTCTCAGTTTAAACTTCCTCAGCCCAATCTTCCTCACTTAGGTAAACAAAACTTTTAGAAGTTCGATCTTCTAATGAGATCTCTAAATGGAAAGAAACTCTGACATGAACTCTATAGCACTCCAACTTTTACGAACACGTGGAAGGTTGCAAAGTATGAATGTATTGTGATTATATTTACATACATCTTAAATGTAAAAGTTGTGAATTTTTTTTTCCCACTTAATCAAATTGAAAAACCTATGAAATTAACTTATATTTGAACTTCATGTTTGAACACTTCAACTCTTTTGGAACCTTCTTGAATTATCTTGAGTCTTCTTAGTAACTAAATTTCTCAAACTTCCTAACTTTTCTTTAGTATGATAGAACTTCCCCAGCTCAGTATGATGGAACTTTCTCAGCTCATTATGATGCAACTCCCTCAGCTCATTATGATGGAACTTTTTCAACTCTCTCTGAATTTAATTTTATTATAAAAGATAGTTCGATTTAATTTCCTTCTCAGAGTTAGTCTGATTAACTTTCCTTCTTAGAGTTAGTCTGATGGAATCCTTATAATTACAGAATTATCATTACGATGAGATTCTCATTCTGATGGAATCCTCATTATTATGGAAACTCTACTCTGTAACTTTGAAATTCTTGAAACCTCACCATCTATAACTAATCCAGACTTCTAAAATATTATGTTTCTGGTACTTATAGATCAGATGAAATCTTTTTCTTGATTCATGAAACTGATACAATCATTAAAATTCCTCCATTTCTTTAAAATATTTTATCCTGAGATTTTTCATGATTTATAATAACTTTAAGATCTTAAAAGCATTGTAGAACTTAACATAGGAAAGTATTATGAATTCCCTTACTTTCAGAACCTCATTTATTTCCAAGAAAAATTCAATAAGATTTTCAGCACCTATTCTCCCCCTTTTCATCATAAATATCACATCACAAGTGTTATATACAACTTATGATATTTGAGAATTACAAACCATAAAATCACCATCTATCATCAGGTTAGAAAGTATGAAAGCTTTATAACTACTAACTTCACATTAATCATTCAAACTCTTTAGGAATTCTTCACTCAACAACTTCTTAATTTCTAAAAATCATCATATCTAATGGATCTAGAACTTCATACCGCTAGAACTAAGATGAATGGTGTATCCGATGGATCTAGAAATTCATACAAATAGACCTAAGACCAATGGTGTATCCAATCAACAACTTTATATTTTTTTCCACTTTTGTATCTGGTACTGCTCAGTCTGATACACTCCATCTGAAAAACAATTGTCTCAAAAATTTTCTTCCACTTTGTGTTTGTGTTTGAACTTTCATTACTTTCACCTGTTTTTAAAAAACATTCTTTTACAAAATATTAGTTTTTAAAAAATAAAAAACTTTGTTAAAAACAAAAAATCACAAAGGTTCTTCAATATCCCACTTTGATTTTGTTGACAACACACATTAACAACTTTTACAACTCATTATTTTTCAAACACTCAGAATTTTTCAAAAAATTTTTTAGAAGCAACTCAGACTTTTAAACTTTTATCAAAACACAACCTTTATCAAGAGAGAGTGTATTGATGAAACACTATTGGATACAATATTTTTTTTGAAGGAATTTCATCCTTATGTGGAAATCAAATTATGTTTCCATGTTAAGATAAACTTTCCTCATTTTTATTTTTCTCTACCAAATTTGATGATAATCAAAACTTCATATTCATAAAATAAAGATAAGTAAGAACTTCTTAAAAATTAAAAAGTTGTTACTTTCTATATCCCTTTATTAAAATAATCCAAAGCATGGTGGGGTTACTTCCTTGTGAGTTTTTGGAATTCATTGGAGGTGGTTGAACATAAAGTTTCATCTTCAATTCCATAAATCTTTCTTTTGGAATAGATTTTTTGAAGATATCAACAATTTGATAATTTTTTGAGATATATTCCAACAAAACATCTACAATAACAACTTTATCTTTTATAAAGTAAAACTTTATATCATTTTGTTTTGATCTTGAGCATTGAACAAGATTTTTAGAAACTTTAATTGCAATCTAATTATCACAATTAGTCTTCAATGATTTAGAAACATCCACTTTTAAGTCTTCCAGCTGAACTTTTATCCACAACATTTGAGTACAAGGCTTAGTAGCTGAGACATATTTTGATTCCACTATTCTAAAAGTTACTAATTTTTTTTCTACTATGCTAACTCACACAACATTATCCCAATAAAAGTGTTCCTTTAGAACTTTATTTTCTATCCTTAAAATCTCCAACCCAATTAGTATCAGTATAACCATGAATTTTTATTCCACAAATTCTTTTTTATAATATCCCATATAAATTTGTTCCTTTGACATATCTAATATTATCTTTGTTTGCAATACATTAGATTATTTTAGATTACTTTTATATATGGCACACAAAGCTACAATATAAACAATATCAGGTCTTGAGGCTATTAGATAAAGAAAACTTCCTATATAATTCCAAAAATCTTTTTGATTTACACTTTATTTAGATTCATCTTTACTCATCTTCATCCCATTTAAAATATGATTATAAAATTATTTGGATTTTTCCATGCCAATTTTTTTAAGGAAATCCTTGACATACTTTTATTAAGAAAAGAAAATGCATTTTTCCTTTTGTTGAATTTGTAAACCAAGGAAAAATGTTAATTATCCCAAAATTGACATCACAAAGATCATTTTCATTTATTTAGAAAATGGTTTACAAACATATATTTTTTTTCTGAGAAAAAATTATATCATCCACATAAATAATTACAATTATAGTTTTAGAGTCAACATCTTTCATATATAAGTTGCAATAAAATTTTTGATTAAAAAAATTCAACATTCTCAAACAATTGTCAAGTTTATAATGCCATTCACATGGAGCTTGTTTTATCCCATAAAAATATTTCTTTAGTTTATGAACTTTTTTTTCATCCACATCAAGTAGAAACCCACAAGGTTGTTCAATGTAAGATTTTTCTTCAATTTCCCCATTGAGAAAAGTTGAATTTATATCCATCGAATATACTTTGTAATTCCAATGAGTAGACACTACTATAAACATTATAACAGTTTCTAAACTAGAAATAGTAGAAAATATTTCATCAAAATACACTCCTTCCACCTATGCGTAGCCATTACAAACAAGTATTTATTTGTTCCTTGAAACTTATCCATGTTCATTCAACTTGTTTGTATAAACCCATTTTTTTATAATAACATTTTTACCTTTTGAATTTATAAAAATTTCTCGTGTTTCATTTTTCTCAATTTGATCCAACTTTTCATTCATATAATTCACCCATTATATGTGTTGAATATCTTCTAAAACTGATTCTAGTTCAACTTTTGAGATGAGTAAAGTTTTATTTTCTAATATAAGATTTATCTTGGTCTAAAATAGAGCCTTATGATTCCCAAGAATATTTTTGATCCCAATATGTTTTTTTAAAGTAGGAAATTTCAGATTTTCTCTTCTTACTTCACTTTCCTCATCATACAATTCATCTGAATATTCATGCTCATTACTTTTCTAACTTTCATTTTTATTGGAAACTTTTAGTTTTTGTTCCTCAGCATTACCAACAACTTTTTGTAAGGAATTTGGATTTTCAATAACTTTCATATCACACGAGTCCACCAAATTTTATAAACATTTTTTCCAACACTTAAAATTTCTTCTATTGGGTTTGTATCCCATGAATATTCTTTCTTCAGATTTCTCTTCAAACTTTCCAAGATCCAGATTTTTGATTTTCAAAAGACATGGACTTAAAAAAACTTTAAAGTAATTCACTAATGGTTTTTTGTTATACCACAATTCATAAGAGGAAATATTTGTTTCGAGTCCAAAAAAAAATCTTTTTTGAAAATGTACAAAAATAATAATAACTTCCCTCGAGTAGAACTTTGGAAGTTTTTATTATGATAACATACTTCTTCCCATCTCCAAAAAACTTATATTATTTATTTATGCTACTCAATTTTGTTATGTAGTATAGGGAGACAATATTAATGTTTAATTATATGCTTTATAAGATATGTTTTAGAAGTATTGAAAGTGAATTCAGTCCCATTATCTATTCTCAACTTCTTTATATAAACCCCCAATTATTTCTAAACTTCTCTTTAGAAGACTTTGAACATTTATACAAACTCTTACTTGTATTTAATAAACATGATGTTATTCATATAACTTAAATCATCAATAAAAGTGATAATGTAAAAATATTTCTTTTTATTGATGTCTCATCAGACCACATAAATAATAATAAATGAGTTTAAGAGGTCTGTTAGATTGAATCTCAGCTTTATTGTGACTCTTATTAGCCATCCTCCCTTTCTGAAAAGTTACAGAAACTTCTTATTCTCTTCCTTTAAATTCTAGAAAACTTATTACAACACCAAATTTATTGACTTTTTTAATGTTTTTATACCCAAGGTGGCCAAGTATTAGGTGCCATAACTTATTTTTATCTTCAACACTTAAGTAATAGGAGTTGTTAGATTCTTCTATTTGTAAGATATTCCCATGAGTTCTTTCTCCTTTTGTAACAACTTTTACAAATTTTACACCTTTGATAATACAAGAATATTCTCTTAATATTACTACTTTTCTATCATCACAAAGTTGTCTTACACTAAGTAAGTTATGTTTTGTTCCATAGACAAACAAAACTTCCTTAGATTTCAAATTTTTATCTTCAATATCCTCTATTCTGATTCCTATGATTTATAGAATTATCATTACCAAAGGTAATAAACCTCCATCTTGATTTTTAACATATTTAAAGATTTTAAAATCACCTATAATGTGTTAAGAACATCCACTATAAATTATCCATGGTTTTCCCTTTTTACTTGCATTCAAGTAAGTATCAACAACAAAGGATGTTTCTTCAACTTTCCTATTTCATTATCCCTTTTTATTTTCTTGCATAAAAAAATTGTCCCAGAAGAGTAATCATATGATATTTAGATAAATGACCAGGTTGATCACTTATTCCACAAATTTTTTTCAAACAATCAAACTGATTTTTCATTGGAAAGTTTCTAACATCATGATATTTCAATTTTTTAATTTTTAGTAAGTTAGTACAGTTACTCATTCCACTTTCACTATTTCTTCCACTCTATTCAAAATTAATCCAAGAATATATAAGTTATTATAACAATTGTAATCTTTGTGCCCATATATCCCACAACACTGACAATAGCCATCAAATATTTATTTTCTATTGAAGTAAGATCTTTCTATGTAGAAACTTTATTGAGGTTGATAAATTCGTTCCACTCTAACATACTCTGGGCATGGACCATATTTCCTACTAAGAGAGTTTTCAATTTTTTTAAATGTGATAGATTTATAAAATCCCTTATCAACCCATTATTTACCAACACTTTTCTTCTCACATGAAATTTTATAAAAATCACATGAAATATTATTTTTGGTGGGTGAATATTTGACCTTATTCTTGATTTGAACTTTCTTAGAAAATTTATAAGTATTATATTTTACTTTTAAATCTTTATTTAAATTTTTATTTATCTTCATCAAGATGATTTTAGACCCAATAAGTTTTTATTGAAACTTGTTAACTTCTTCTTACTTATATTCTAGCTTATTACTGAGATCTTCAACCATATTTCCCTATTTAGTAATTCTAAGTTTGTAGATTAATATCTCCTCGATGCATTATTCTTCTTTCTTGAATAAATGTTTTTCACCTTTAGTAACTTTTCCACTCTCTTTCTTTATTATTCTGATTTATTTCTTGAGAGATATGTTTTACTCAAGACATGCAATAAGTTCTGTTCTAAGATGATACTCTCTATAGGATTCTTCACCTCCAAATTCTTAACTTTTTAAAGAGTCTTCAACTTTCTCAATTTTTGTAATGAATTTTTAGAGGTTTTATGTAATTTTATCCTCTGAGGAATTATTGTCTATTGAGTCTGATTTATATTTCTTAATCAACATACTCCTTTTTTCTATAGTGAACTTATTCTTATATTTGTTGGATGAATTTTATTATTTAGAACTTTTATTACACTTATTACATCAAGGTTTTTCATCAGAATCATCTTGATATTCTCCAAATTTCCTCTTGAATCAATTTATAGAAAAGTGTCTGATTCCACCACACTCAAACAATTTGAGAGAAAGGTTACCTACATACTTTACTATTCCTATTTTATAGTTATTAAATATAATATATGTTATTTTTTCATTCAACTCATTATTCTATTTATCTTTTGAGTCACAAGAGTTAACATTTTCAACATATTGAATTTTCATCTTTGTCATAGATTTAAAATCTATTTCATATTTCATCTTCTTTTTGAACATTGAATCTTTTCTCATTTAATAATCAACAAGAAGGTTGTGAAGTTCATCAAGAGATAAATCATATTTATCTTCTAAAGAGGAAATTTTTGAATCAAACCTGTTTAAATTTTTTTGAATAAGTTTCTTCAAAATTGTAAAATATTCCAAAACTACTTCAAATCCTTTGATGTTGCAAAATATTTCGTTTACCCTAGTTAATTATTCATCAATATTTTCCTTATCTCTCATTCTTATGTCTTCAAATTTATTACACTAGATTTTTATCCTTTCTTATTTCAATTTAGTATTCCATTCAAAAATATTTTGTAGATTATCCCACATACTATTTAATGTTTTGAGACCCATTAACTTAATATAAAAATTTTCTTAAAGAGACATAATAATAATATTCCTAGGTTTTTTATCAACTTAGATATTTATCTTATCAACAAAATTCATTAGGGAATCCTTCTCAATAGGTGAAAACCCTATTGTAATAGTGTTTCTAAATTCCAGGATAAGAGATAGGAGATAAGGAATCGTCATATTTTACATCCATAATAATTTTTTACATAAAATGTAGGAATTATTATATTGTTGATAGAATTGATAATTTCCATGATAAGGATTTAACAAGGTAACCTACCTCTGATACAAATTGATGTTCTAAATAATCGAATAATAATTGGGGGGGAGGGTTGAATCTATTGTTAACTTTTTATAAGATTCAACACTTTTAGAAACTTAAACCATGAAACCTATTAAATTTCATTACCATATCATCTTTTGGTAAAATCTCATGCATTAAAAAGTAGAAAATCAAGTAAAGAACATGATATTTACAAGGTTTGACCTCAATGTGAGAATCTAAATCCTTTTCATATCAACTTCTGTGGGTCTATAGAAATTCAATATCATGAAGAAGTGAATTCAACTTATGTCAAATCCCATTATAAACTTTATATCTCCTGATAGGAAATATTATAATGAATCCCATCAGTTTAAAAATATTTTTAACAAATAATTGAGACACAATAAAAGTATAAAGAATTTTTTCAATCTGATCCCCAAAAGTTCTTAGGTCTGATGACCCTGAGTTTAATGGCCTTCAGTCCGATGAACCAAGTCTGATTGCCTCTATCTGACTGACTCAATACGATACTCCCTTTCCCAATATATACTTGAAGAATATTTATATTCTATTTGGTTAAAAAATCCTATACTTTTCAAAAGTTACTCAAGACTCTGCCCAAACTTTCTTAGTTTGATATTCCTCACTCTGGTAAACAAAATTTTTAGTAGTCTGATCTTCTAATGAGATCTATATCTATAAAGAAACTATGTCAGGAACTCTACAATGCTCCACCTTTCCCTCACACATATAAGGTTCCAAAGTATGAATGTACTTTACTTCTTTTTATAGACATCACATAATTGAAAATATGGGAAATTGAATTTTTCCCCTCTTACTCAAATTGAAAAACCTATGAAATTAACTCATATTTGAACTTCATGTTTGTACACTATAACTCTTCTGGAACTGTATTGAACCATCTTGTGTATTCTTAGTAATCAACCTTCTCAAACTTCTTAACTTTTCTTCAGTTCGATGGAACTTCCCGAGATCATTATTGTGGAACTTCCTTATCTCATTATGATGTGAATTACTTAGCTCATTATGACTGAACTTTGTCAGCTCATTTTGAATTGACTTTACTCATCAGAGTTAGTTTGAATGACTTTCCTTCTTAGAGTCTGTACGGTTAAGTTTCTTTCTCAGAGTTAGTCCAATGGAATCCTTATAATGATAGATTTCTCATTACGATAGAATTATCATTATGATACTCCGAAACTTTAAAATTATTCAAAACTCATCAACTATAACTCATTTAGACCTATGAAAACTTCTATGTCCAGTACTTCTTGATCCAATGAAATTTTTTTCTTGATTCTTGGAAATGATACAATATTTAGGATTAATCCATATCTTAAAAAGATTTTATCATGAGAGTTTTCATATGAGAACTTCAAGATTAGCAATGCATCTTCTGACTTAACATTGGAAAGTATTATGAATTCCCTTACACTCAACACCTCCGTTATTTCCAACCAAAATTCAATACGATTATCAGGACTTATTCTCCCCCTTTTCTTCATAAGGGTCACATCACAAGTTTTATGGAAAAAGTATGATATTTGAGAATTACCAACCATAAAATCACCATCTGTCTTCAGATTAGAAAGTATGAAAAAATTTTTAACTCCTGACTTCACTTTCATCCTTAAAACTCTTAAGCAACATTACAAATTATTCACTTAGAAAAATATGGCTTTCTAACAAACACCATGTTCGATGGATCTAGAAATTCATACTAATGGACCAGAGACCAAGGTGCATCCGATAAACAACTTCATCTTTATAACCACTTCTGCATCTAATGTTTCTCAGTCTGATATAGTGTGTCTAAAAAACAATTGTCTCAAAACTTTTCTCTCCATTTCTATTTGGGTTTGAACTTTCATTAATTTCACATATTTTTAAAAAACATTCTTTTACAAAAGATTTTTTGTTAAAAAATACAAAACTTTATTAAAAATAAAATATAAAAAATGTTCTTAATCTTCAGATAAAGCATTACACAACTACAAAACACCCCTTTAATAGTATTGACATTTATCAGTGCAAAAATAAGTGCTGATAAAGGGCACCCTTTATCAGTGCTTTTTTTAGTACTCATAAAATGTAACCTTTATCAGTGCTTTATTTTAGGGATGATAAAGGAAACCTTTATCATCACTTTAGTTTTAGCGCTGATAAAAGGTGCCCTTTATCAGCGCATTTTTATCCCTGATAAAATTTACCCTTTATCAACACTTTTTTAGTGTTGATAAAGGTCTAGAATAAAATGAAAAATTAAACAAATAAAAGTAAAATGATTAAATTAAGAAAAATATTTAAAATTTTATTAGTTAAATAATTATTGATAAAAATTAATAAATTTATTATACATATATATAGATTATAAATATTAATAATTAATATATATTAAATATAGATATATAAAATGAATAAGTATAACATATATAAAATGTTAATTAAAAACATATTGCTATCTTATTCATTTTTAATGATGTTTTATTTTTCAATTTAACCTATATCAAATGTCATGTGTTTCATTTATTTAACGTATATATATATATATATTTTAATTCATTTTCAGACACAAACTCACACACAAATATATTTACGCAATATATAGAAACACATAGACATTATATTTTTGTAATTTATTCAAATTTTATTATATTTTAGAATTTCAATATAATATGATAAATTTAATATATATTATGTTTTTAATTGGTCAATTTTATTTATTTGTTTTTAATATTACTATTAGGGTATTCATTTTTAATATTTTTTATTTTATTTTTGAATTTGATCATTTTTTATTATTTATTTGTATATATTTATTTACTATGTTTTAGTATTTTCACTATGCATTCGTACAATTCAATATATATATATATATATCCATATTTTTTAATGAATTATATTTAATTAATAAAGATTATCCATTTTTTCAATATTTTTAAAGTTTACTAATTTTGAATTATTCAATTTCACTTATTTTTAAAATGCATGTATTAAAATTATATATCCATTGATAATGTTAAAAATATATTTGTAAATAAATATTTATAAATAAATATATCTATAAATGTATATTTACTACATTTATAATTATTATAAATAAATAATAATTATTTTTTAAATAAGTATTTATATAATTATAATTAAATAATTATATATATTTAAATAATTATAAAATTATAATAAATTTATTTAAATAATTATAAAATTATAATAAAGTTATTTAAATAATTATAATTATGAAACTTTTAATAGTGCTTTTTAGTGCTAATAAAGATTAATCTTTTGCAATGCTAAAAAAGTGATGTTAAAATATATATTTATCAATGCTAAAACATTAGCACTGATAAGTATGTATTCTATAAGTGTTTTTAAGTATTGATAAATATTCATTTTATCATCACTTATAAATTTAGTGTTGATAAAAGGGATCATTATCATCGCTTTTCTGAAAGTACGGTTAAAAGTGTCCCCGATCTATTAAAAAAACCCTAACGATGAATCTGTCACTCATGATTCTCAAGCTCTCACGGAACTCCTCTACTTTTGGCGTGACTCCTCTACATTCCCTTGGTTTAATCAAATCTAGAATCCAATGTATGTTATTTTCTACTATTCCTCTATCGTTGTTTGATGTTTTGGGTTCTGCATTTTGTATTTTTTCATTGTTCTTAAACATGAAGTACCCTACATATCTTATCATCGCTATTGAAATACAATGAGTGTGGTTCTATTTCATCATTTTCCTCCATAGAAAATGGTTTTGAATATATATAAGGATGATTTCATATGGCAAGGTTAGTCAACATAAGTGTATGGGCCTGTATAGATAAATAAAATATATTTTGGATCTAATCTCTCTACACACCCTCCGCTACCACTCCCTCTCCTCTCCCTCATTTTTTATTCTTCTTCTCCTTTCATATGTATTTGAGTGTCCAACTGATTTATCCCTAGAGAAACAAATATATGGTTTCCTCTCCTCTCTACATTAACAAGGAGACCTCTCATCCCTTTTTGGTTTTCTCTTCATTTGAATAATATTGGGTTCCAAAATCTAGGTAGTTTCTCAAATTTAATTCTTCTTATATACTAGATTATAGCTTATAAAGGATTAATTATGAGGGATTTTAAGGATTAGGGGATACCATGTTGCAGCCCTCATTTATGGGTGATGAATATATAGGGACCAAGGTAAGTGTAAAAATAATTAAACCATGTTTTTTGGATTTTGGTCATTCATGTAAATTATTAAACCATTAATTGGTTTATTTAAATTTATTATTTTGATGAATATTTTTTTATTTAATAAAAAAAGTATTTAATTAATTAGTCAACTTCCAAAAATTATTTTAGTGATTCATGTTTTGAATTTTTTTTAATTAATTCAGGATTATTATTAAACTTTAACAATGGGTCAAAAAGAGTGATGGGTAATTTATTTGGTGAGAAAGGTATGCTCAATTTTTTTTTAAAATTTACTAGGTTGGATTGAGTTAAGAAATCATTGGGTAAATGGAATTAGAAATACACCACAACAAATAAAGAGTGTATTTACCAGAAGTAAGTGAGTTATCCATGGTTGGATAGTTGATCAAGAAAACTATGAGAAGTTATTTATTAATAGATTTACTACTCAAAATAGAGAGATAATTAATTCATAGGATAAAAAAATAATTTGGAAAGTCATCTGACTTGGTGAATAACCGTAGAGAAAACTAAAATTGATTAAAATATACTTTTGATGGTTTGGATATTTATGTCCTATAAGTCATGTAATTTGTTATCCATGTCCAAAATGCACATTATAGAGATATCGTGTTTGCTGATATCCTTGAATCATAAATGGGAATTTAAGCTTATATGTACTTTTATTAGAGGCTATGATATATGAATAATATAGATTTTGATGGGCATTAAATTTATGATATTGTATGAATGAATTTGGATACTTCTTCCAAGTGGGTTCTCATCAATTATAAATCATAAGAAGCATCATAGATGTCTTGAAACATTTATTAAAACACTCAATGAAATAATTACTCCAACATGATGAAATTATTAGTTTCCATTAGATGGAGGTCAATGATCAAGGCACTCTTTTTTAAATGTAGAGTTCCTATAAAGGGATATAATCCCACTATTGTAATTAACCCTTTATTGCATTCCATAGCCAAACCTCTATTCTTCTTTGATCACTATTTATCACCAGGTTAAGGTGCGAGGACTCCTTCGGCGATCATGGGTCCAAAAGAATATTTATGTGATTGAAGGTTAGTGTAATATCTTCAAAGCCTAGAATACATTTTTAGCTAATTCAGTGTTATAAATCAAACATATTACATTTAAGATTAAAGATGGATTCCACTAATACTATATTACAAGTATTCCATAGGTGTTTTTTTCTTTGTTTCCATTCAGATTTATCCTTGAGATAAATCAACCCTTGTTTAGGTTTTTCACCCCTCTAATGATCATAGCATGATACCATAAAACTCATAAGTGGTATCCGAGACTTGTTCTTAAATCACACAATGTATTAATCTATTAGTTTTTCAAATAAATAAATTTCATATTTTATTATGTTAATATCATATATTATGATATGAAGGATTTATTTGTTCAGAAATAACATATGGCTATTATATCATATGGTAGAACATATAGAAAATCTAAGGATTTGAAATTTTTTATCATAAAATTTATGATATCATAAAATATGACTCTATCCATGGTTTGTGTGAATATAGAGGATCAGAGAAAAAATAGAATATCAACTCAATTGTTAAATATTATAAAAGAAATAAGATATCTCCTATCATATTTGGTGAGACCATTCATGGCGTATGAGTAAATTTTCATCATAGAAAATGATTGAGATGCAGGGATACCTCTCTCCAATATTATATTTTACAACCGATAATATCACTATCAGTCATAAAGTAGGACATTCCTAGAGGTAATTTTAGATCTTCTTCAACATATGTGGTATAATTCTCAATAAAGAGAAGAATATATGGTTCCTCTAATATTTTATGGTAATATATCATAATAATAAATTTAGTATTGCATTAAATATATTCATTTCATTTGTAAGAGTAAAAAAATTCTAGATCAATATTGAGCATAAGTTAAAAAATTCACCCTTCAAAGGGATGTATGTTATTGGAGGGATCTTATGGTGGATTAAAAAAATATCTAAAATTGGAAGGTGAGGAATCCTTGAGCAGACAGAAGTGATTTCCAATATAGGTGGGGTGAGATTCACTTCTAAAAGACCATTAGAATAGAGGTATTCCAATTCATCTCCGGTTGAGGATATTTTTTGAGTGATTAGATTAGTGTATGTTCCTAGAAAACTTTAATATTTAGATTCTTGATTGTCTTATATCTCTTGATGATGGGTTGGACTTCCTCTTTCAAACTAGAATTCCTCCCATCATTATAATTCCAAAGTTCATTGATGACATACCTTCCGAACAGTGATGGGAAAAAGGATAATTTGAAATAGGGAATGAGTAGCCTCAAATCCATCATCAAGAGATGGAAGGAAATAAAGCATCTGAGGATGGATTAAATAAAATCAGAAAATTTTAGTTGTAATTTTATTGAAGTATTATATCTCTGTTCAAGACAGTGACAATTTTCATGCAAGATGCATGCAGTTTTGGAATAGTATGCATAGAGTGTATTGTATTGTTATTATTCAAGGAAAATTAATTTTTTGACTAATCATGTAGGAAGTGTCTTCTAAACATTATGATGTTAACAATCTTGAGGAAGAAAATACTACTGATGATGAAACTGCAGAATTATTACGGGATCAACAACATGTGGATGAGAAAAACAACAATGATGCAACATCGCAGTTTTGCATAAAATTATCAAGGTAAGAAGTCATGGTATAAAATTTGAGGTTGGTTGGATTCAACATGGTCAACCTATTGACCCCAACAAGTTAATGTTCATTAGTTATCATGGGGTTACAATGAGGATGAATGTGATGATTGATATTGACTAATGGCATCACGTCCAACCTGTAACAAAGGATTTCCTTTGGAAAGATATAATGATAATGTTATAATATACTTTCTATATTTTACTGAAAAATTATATAATGAAACATTGATTTAGCTTTCATTATTCCTTATATACTTCATTTATTTTAGAATATTTTCATAAGAAATTTTTCTTAATGGCCACTAGAAAATCCCATAGAGGCTTCTAAACTCTTCTGATGAAGTTACATCTTAGAGATGTTGAGGGGGAAATAAATCCCCATCCACCACTTAGTTAAGAAATATTATAAATTAGAAAAAATGAACTTATTTTAGCAATCTTCACAATGAGAAATCATTTCAGATTCATTGTGGTTGATAATATATTATTTGAAATTATTTGTTTTGTACAACTTGATTCAAAATTGTTAATTTATGAAACAAAAAAAGAGTACTAAATATAAAGTACGTTCATCAAAACCTACATACCCATATCACAAATGAAGGATCAGGTACATATCATTAGAGAATAAATTGCTATGTATTTTAAATCAATAATAAAAGTTTAATTATGTGATATGAAACAACATATGTTCCTTTGTTTATATTCAGATTGTTGAATCAAAATTTAAATCCACTACCATCCCACATCATGTGCTATGGAAGTAGTATCATGTAAATAAGAAGGGAATATTAGTTGATAAAAACAAAAAAGTAGTATGGGAAGCATGTGTAAGTATGAAATAATTGAAATTAATTATGATTTATAAAAATATTACATAAAAATAAATATGTTCATATTTTTTTTATATATTTTAGACATAAGAATTAACAATGTCTTCACCGGAAGAAAAATGACTTTTAGTAGCTTTGAAGCGGCCTAAACAATATGTTCACACTAGAGGATTAGGTTTTGGAGTCTCTCCCAGAACAAATTTAAAGAAGGCTAAAAACACAGGAATCTATATATAATATGATGAGACAAATGAAAACACAAATAGACTCACTACAAGATATTATTTTACGGTCTGGTTTGGTAGACCAATGTACAAGAAAGGATGAAAGAAAACCAGCAGTGGAGAAAATATCTGCACATAAACCAAATGATCCAACTATCTTTGAGGCTAGTAATTCCTCCCAACTTCATACCTTACTCAAGGTAATCAATTTTTTCATTACTCTTTCTCCTAAATGTGAATCAAACCACTTCCAATAACTTTATATTACTAAAATTCGTCATGGCATAGTTGTATGTGATTTTAATCTATCAACACCCATGTACCACCATGTTCCGATAGGTAGAGTGTATAATATCCTAAGAGACCATATACACAATCAAACCCTCCTAAAAAACACATGATATTGAGGATTGAGATAGCTTATGAGCCTACTACTGAGTTGCCTATTTCAGTTGATGGTCTGAATATTACAACGGTCGAATCTTCTATTTAAGCTTTCATAGCTTGACCTTCTAATCTTGTAAAGATACATGGGGTACGTATTTAAAAAAAATTTCATATGAAAAACATGTAATAGTTTTTGATTAAAGTTATGAAGTGAGGTATGATATTACATATGGATAAAGTGGTGGAGAAACGAAAGGTCGAATCAGGAAAATTTGGTGAATTGACCAAGAAAAAAATGACCTTACGAGAGTACCTTCTCCCCACCAATTCTAGAGAAACATTTATTATCATTAAAAATTTATGCAGATACCACATTTAAAGATAAAACTATGTCTTTCATTGAATATAAAGAATAAATATATGGATGTTCCTTGACATATGGAATTGGTCTCAAGACTCTAAATGAGGTTCTAAATCATGAATGGCTAGGTGTGAGGTATGATATTACATATGGATAAAGTGGTGGAGAAACGAAAGGTCGAATCAGGAAAATTTGGTGAATTGACCAAGAAAAAAATGACCTTACGAGAGTACCTTCTCCCCACCAATTCTAGAGAAACATTTATTATCATTAAAAATTTATGCAGATACCACATTTAAAGATAAAACTATGTCTTTCATTGAATATAAAGAATAAATATATGGATGTTCCTTGACATATGGAATTGGTCTCAAGACTCTAAATGAGGTTCTAAATCATGAATGGCTAGGTGTCTCAGTTGTGAATACATACATAAGTTACATTATCATAATACATCTGTCAAAATAGTGATTTAAATATGTTTATTAAAGTTAATAACTATTCATATTTTTTATAGGCTTTTATATTACAACTATATAAAGGTAATATAGTTTGAATCACGATTTGTATTCATTAATCCCTTTAACATTTCTATGCCAAAAATTACTTTGAATAAGGAAGAAATTGAGAAGAAAAAATATGAGTTGCTCAAATCCTTTAATAAAAAATAACCAAATGACATAATATTTTTGATGCCTACATTTCAAGGGTAAGACTATATGATCTAATTACATAAAATATATTTTTAATTTTTTCATTACTTAATTTTTTTTAGGAATAACTGGATGTTGATACCAGTCATCACAGACAACCCAAATATTTATTTTTTAGATTCAATGCATGGATTTCCAGCCAACCAACCACACATGATGTGTATTTTGAATATGTTATACACTAAAATCAATATTTAATATATAAAATTTAAATTATATGTTTGGTCTATGCTTTAATGAGAATTCTGTTATGATAGGGAGATCGTTCAATACAAGCTAGATTGTGGCATGAAGTCAGTGTCTGAAAAGATAAATCCTATGAATTACTACAAATGGAAACAAATTAAGGTATATATAGAAATATTTAACTATAAAAACATTTCAAATTTTTTTAATTATTTTGGTCAATGTTTTTACCATGTCCGAAACAAAATTCAATTGGTTGTCGATATTATGTTTGAAAATCTATGAGAGAAATCATAAATCATGAGAATACCATTATACCCAACAACTAATTTCCAAAGGTAATTAAAATTTCATTAAATATAATTTATAATAATTTTTTCTATATTTTATCAGTACTATTAATATTTCTGACAACATAGTTACTCAAAAGAAGAAATCAATTTGTTTAGAGATGAGTGGGCAGCGTACTTTTTTTCAGAATGTATACCAACAAGAAATTTAAGTGATTACCTACTATTTTTGTGATCTATTATGAATTATGACCTTAAAAATATATTTGGGGTGTAAAGAATTAGTGTCAAAATTCTTATATATTATTTTTTATATCTTTCTCAAGGCGAATAATAATATAGGAAATCAATTTTTTTAGAAGCGCTGAACTACAAAAAATAAAATTGTAGGGAAATAATGGAGGTGGAGGTGGAGGCGTAGGTGAAGGTAGAGGTGGAGGTGGAGGTTAAGGTGGGGGTAGATTCAGAGTGAGAGACCGATATGGAGGA
Organism: Viscum album; assembly: GCA_963277665.1. Classification (NCBI taxonomy): domain Eukaryota; kingdom Viridiplantae; phylum Streptophyta; class Magnoliopsida; order Santalales; family Viscaceae; genus Viscum; species Viscum album. Next base: position 93,518,693 of record OY728148.1, on the reverse strand, counting down.
GGAGGTAGAGGCAAAGACTGAGGTGGAGACCGAGGTGGAGGAGGATAAGAAGCACTGGCTTTTAAATAATAAAATTATTGGGAAATGAAGTATAATTTAGATCATAACATTATTGTGTTTTAGAATTTTTTTTAAATGTTCACACAACACTTTTCACTTAAGATAAAGGCCATTGTGTTTCATTCGAGTTTAAAATGATATTTTAGTAAAAAATAGACGTGGCGCACTCAAAACCGAGAAAACACATTCGGATTGTTTTTTTACTTTTTGAAAACAATAAATACATTATTTTGACATTTAGGGATCAAACTCACCTAAATTTGACACACGGTGTAACTATTATGACTCCAAGTGTCTGTTATTAGTTTAAAATTTACATTTTAATATAAAAAATACCACTCAATGAAAACTATTAAAATTTGCTTAGATTTTCTTGATAATTTGTGATATTGATTTATAATTCATTTGTGAGATGTATTAATCAGTCTCATGTAAAAACCACACACGATGCCACCTGTATGTCTCAAAGTACGTGTTCTTAATTTAAAATGTCATTTTAGTAAAAAATATGCGTGGCATACTCAAAACTAAGGAAAACATTAATATTGTTTTGATACTTTTGGAAAAATATCCATGAGTCATTTGAGACATTTTTCATTTAGCCTCACCTTAATCCGATTCATGGTGTGACCGACATGACTCCAAGTGCTTCTTTTTATTCAAAATTGACATTAATTTTAGCAAAAAAACAATTGGCGTGCTAAAAACTGATCAATTTCATTAAGATTGGTCTTTTTACTTTATTAAAACTATCCATACATCATTTTTGACATTTAGGGATCATCCACACCTCAATCCAATGCACTGTGTGATCTGTATGATTCCAAGTGTCTATTATCAGTTTAAAATTGATATTTTAATACAAAAAGTTTTTCTTAATGAAAACCGAGAAAACATGCTCAGATTGTCGTGATAATTTTGTACAATGATTCATAATTAATTTTTAAAGTGTTTGAATAAGTAAAATTTAAAACCCACACACGATTCCACATGTATGGATCAAAGTGCATGTTTCTAGTTTAAAATGACTTTTTAGTAAAAAACACATGTGGCGTACTAAAAACCAAGGAAACACATTACAATTGTTTTTATACTTTAGTAAAATTATACATGAGTAATTTGGGATATGTTTCATTCAACCACACCTCAATCAGATGCACATTATGATCAGTATGACTCCAATTGTGTCTTTTTATTCAAAATTGATATTAATTTTAGTGAAAAAAAACTGACATACTAAAAAAAAATAAAATGAATTCATATTGTTTTGGTACTTTATTAAAATTATACATACACAATTTGTGATATTTAGGGATTATCTATCCCTCAATCCATTCCATGATGTGACCAGTATGACTCCAAGTGTCTGTTATCTGTTTAAAATTGATATTTTAATACAAAAAAGTGTCACTCAATGAAAACTATGAAAACGTGCTAATATTATCTTGATATTTTGATACAATGATTAATAATTCATTTTTTATGTGTATGAATAAGTCTCATGTCAAACCCACACCAAATTCCACCTGTATGGCTCAAAGTGTATGTTTCCAGTTTAAAATGACATTTTAGTAAAACACACACGTGACATACTCAAAACCCTGGAAACATATTACGATGGTTTTTATACTTTAGAAAAATGGTCCATGATTATTTTTGGAGATGTATCATTTATCCAAATGTCAATATGATGCATGGTGTGATAGATATGACTCAAAGTGCATCTTTTTATTTAAAATTGACATCAATTTTAGTGAAAAAAACCCAACATACTCAAAACTGAGAAAACACATTAGGATTGTTTTGGTACTTTAGGAAGATAATAAATATGTCATTTCTGATGTGTAGGGATAATCATAACCTCAATTTGACACACAATTTGACTGTTATGACTCAAAGTATCCTTTATCAGTTTAAAATTAACATTTTAATACAAAAAAGTGTCACTCACTGAAAACTGAGAAAACATGGTCAGATTTTCTTAATAATTTGGGATAATGATTCATAATTAATTTTTGACTTGTATGAATTAGTCTTCTGTTAAACCCACACACGATTCCACCTGTATGAATCAAAGTGTGTGTTTCCAGTTTAAAATGAGATTTTAGTAAAAAACACATATGGCATACTCAAAACTAAGGAAACACATTTTGATTATTTTAATAATTTAAGAAAATGGTCCATGAATTTTTTGGTATGTTTAAAATTAATCCACACCTAAATATGACACACAATGTGATCAATATGACTGTAAGTTCGTCTTTTTATTCAAAATTGACATTAATTTTGGTGAAAAAAACAATTGACACACTCAAAATTTAGAAAAAACATTTATATTGTTTTAGTAATTTAATAAAACAATCCATATATCTCCTATGATGTATAGGGATCATCTTCACCTCAATCCGATGCATGGTGTAACCTTTATGACTCCAAGTGTTTCTTTTTATTCAAAACTAATATTAATTATAATAAAAAAACAACTGACATACTCAAAACCAAGAAAATGTATTTTTGATTGTTTTGGTACTTTAGAAAAATGATACATAAGTATTTTTTTATTTGTAGGAATTAGTCACACCTCAATTTGACTCACAGTGTGACCGATATGACTCCTTGTGCACCATTTTATTCAAAATTTACATTAATTTTAGTAAACAAAACAACTAACATACTCTATAATAGTGTTTTATTTTTCTTTTATTTGTGTTAGAAATTTGATTAAATTTTAATTAAGTATTTTTATCTTATTTTTGTAATTTTTTCCTCTTTTTACTGATATAGTGTGTTGTTTCAACACACTGCACCTATTTCTGGTGACGTAGTGTGCTGTAACTTCACACTACAGTTTTCACCTTTATCAACACTAATAAATACACTGATAATAGTATGATTTATTGGATCTTTTATAAGCACTTATAGAGCTACCCTTTATTAGTGATTATAAAGGCTCTGGTAAAGTCTATATTTATCATCACTTTTAAATATGCTGATAAATCATACTTTTATCTGCGCAAATAAAATCACTGATAAGAGAACCGGTTATTAGTCATTTTTAAAGCATTGAGAAAGGGCATATTTATCAGTGCTGATAAATAGTGTCTTTTATCAGTGCTTCTAAAATAATTGATAAAAGTAGGATTTATCAGTGCTTTTATTTGCACTGATAAATCTACCCTTTATTAGTGGTTTTTTAGTGCTGATAAAAGCCATGGGTTTTTAATCGTGATAAGGTAGTCCACACTTTTATAGATCTGATAAAGGCTGATTATAGCATTATTAAAGGAGTGTTTTATAGTAGTGTTAGAAAACACATTAATCAAGATGTTATCATCCATGAGACTCACTATAATGAAAGGTGTGTGCGAGCACATTATATAGATGATAGATATATAAACTCAACTTAAGAATCTTTTGGTTGATATATTTGAGTATTTTATGATGCATTGTACCCTCAATACTCTACCACATAAATACGAGTCATTTAAAATTTCTTATAACACACATAAGGATAAATGGTAAATTAATTAATTAATGAACATGTGTGTTCAAGAGGAGGAAGGACTTGTGGTAGAACCGGGAGAAACTAAAATGGAGACAAAGCACCAGAAACATAAGGCTCATAAAGTTTAGTCCAATAGGAAGGGGAAAGAGAAATTTCTACCCCAACCCAACATTAATAAGGAACTCATTTGTCTCTTCTATAAATGGAAAATACATATAAATAAAAGTAGTCCCAAATTTCATAAATTAATTTAAAAATAAAATTTTAATCTCGTTAGTATGTTATGAATCAAATATGGCTAATACAATTTATTTCACTTGGTGGATTGATTGTGATTCTGCAATCCATGTTGTGAATACCTTGTAGGGTATAGAAAAACTAAGGAAACTAGTTTAAAGTGATCTGGGCATCTATTCAGGAAACAATATGTGCTCACAAGTGGAAGCTATATGGACACTTGTTCTAGTGTTAAGCACTGGGTTTACTTTGTTTAAAAGAAGACTTTAATATTCCGTGTTTTTCTAGAAAGTTTATTTTAGTTTCCAAAATTGTTCATATTTGTTTTATATTAAGTTTTTCTAAAACTATTTTTCCTTAATACATGTTAATGAAATCATTAGATGCGGTACATTAAAGGATGATAATTTTTCCATTGATTTGCAAAGTAATATTGAAAATGATAACATGCATGTTCATACTAGTATTAGAAGAAGTGTTATAAATGAAAATTATTCTATGTTATGGAACTAGATATTAGGTCATATCTATAAATTAAGGATTTAAATATTAGGTAGGTAAGGGGTACTTTACACTCTTGATTTTACCAGTTTTAAAACTGATGCAGATTGCATTAAGGGGGAACAAACCAATAAATCAAAGAAAGGTTATAATAAAAGTTTTACTATATCGTAAATCACACATAAAGAATTATATAGATCAAAAATGTATTTACCTAACCATAAATTCTTCATTTCATTCATTTATGACTATTTATAATATATGTATATATATTTTCTTCATAATAGAAACGAATCTTTTGATGCCATCAACGTTTTTAAGGTTGGGGTAGATAAAAAAAGTGGAAAAAAAATTAATATCATGAGTTCAGATCGAGGTGGAGAATATTATAGTAGATACACTTAGTATGGAAAATAACCTGTCCCATTTTCAATGTTTCTTCAAGAAAATGGAATAGTTTCTCAATATACTATGCGTTGTTGACTAGATCCAAATGGTGCAACTAAAAGAAGAAACCAAACTTTAATAGATATGGTATGAATTATGCATAGTAAATTATTATATACTGAATAACTTAAAACTCCATCATACTTTTTGAATCATATTAAAAAAAGTCTTTATAAAAAATACCTTTTGGATTATTTATGTAACACCCGAGCTTCAATTATAGTAAGCTTTTAATTCTAGAGAAACAATCATATAATGCACATAACTCTATTCAAGAATGTGATTAAAATATAAATTATCAATTTTAATAAATTTAATTTGATAGTAATAATTTTATTTTTTAATTTATCATGTTAAAATTATCTTAGGGAGAATTTTTCATAAATAGTTATTTTTTGGGTGATTAATCAAAAGTTCCAATTTTATAAAAATTGTCACCTTTTGATATTATAAGGATATAAGAATAACTTGAAAGATCAAATTTTTTTTATATAACAAATATATATTTAAGAATTAATATAATGAATATAAAAATATAATTTTAAAATTATAAATATATACTTAACATTTTTTAAATCTAAGTAATGTTTTGTCCAAATAATAACTGTTTTTTGTTCTTTTCTATTTATCAAGTATTTACATGATTCTTTTTGTTTTTTGTTTCATTTGAAATAAAAATAAGAATTATTTGATTTAATATAACCCAATTAATTTCTTTGGAATCAAAATTATACTTTATTTTGTTATAAAATTCATTTTTTATGCTTAAAATAAACAATTTTCAAAAAACGTTTTTCATTGTGTTTTACACACTTATATTAAAATAAATTTCTACCCCTTCTACAGATTTAATATTGTAAAATTAATTTCATATTTAGAATCATCATAAATAATATTAGGTAATATGGTCAACTTAATTTTTGGTCATAATGAACAGTAAACATAGTAAAAATTTGTTACCATGGTTGGAAAACTTACGGTATGACAACCCTACTTTTTATTACAACTTAAACATGCTTTATTACATAAAACTTCATTTGATACAACAAATAAGATTGAGAGGTTTAGTGTCTTTGGGGCTTAGGATCATTACATAAAAACATTAAACTTGAATTACAACATCTTTATTGAAAACTTCCTTTACATGACCACTACATTCCTTCGTACTTAGCATTGCATGGGATAACCTGAGGACATGCATAAGAAAAGGGTGAGCTATAAAGCCCAATAAGGGAGTAAACAATGAATAAAATGAGGAGTAAAATACATATTAGGCAATAGGCATATCAATAGAGCATAAGAGAAACATGAACATAAAGGCATGATAAAGCATGATAATCATAACATGGAAATGTGGCAACAACACTTAACATTGAATTAGCATGAGCCAAGGCTCATTGCACATGGAGCATGAGTAAACCCTCATTGCACTTGAAGCACGAGTAAACCCTCGTTTCACTTGAATTATCATGATTAAAAACTCATTCCACATGACGTATCATGATACTATACTTTACCCAATGCATTGGAGCGCTATAAAGGGCGCACCCTTCTTAAACATTTCATTTCATGCATAAGTGTGCCACATGGATCATAAAACATGGATTCATAAAACATAATAATTTCTTCCACGATAAAGGAATGTGTAATTCATACATAAAACTTTATAATAAATATGTAAATGTACATAATGGTGAATACCCTTGATGGAGAAATGGGCATGGTATTCACTACACAAAGACATTGGCTTAGAAAATCGGTGCGATTTCGACAGCGTAACGACGTGACATAAGAATTCATAAAAAAGGTTGATGAGAGAGAAAGGGGTTCCTAATCATATTTACATGTAATGGATAGTAAGGAGATCATATATATACATTCCCAACAATAGAAATGGAATTTAGATTCATGATACAAAAGTATTGCTTGAATGTAAAAGAAGAGAGAGAAGTTCCTTTCGGAATTTCGGCATAGTAACGGGTGTACATGAGAGGCATTTAATGAGAGAGAAAGGGTTCTACCATCATTAAAAAAATAAGAGGGAAGTATGGGGGAGGTGAGAAACCATACCCCAACATTCATAATTGAAATAAAAAGGGCAATACAACTTAAAGAAAATTGACAAAAAAAAATGAGAAAGGAAGAAAACCCCTTACTTGGAAGTGTGCTTCCAAAGGATAGAGAGAGGCTTGTGAGAGGCTTCTTGGGAGCTTGGGGCACCTTGGGAGGATTCTAGAGAGAGTATGTCAGAGGTTGGACGAACTCCAAGGGATTTTAGTGAGGAGGAAGTGGGAGCTTGGGTGGGTTTATATAGGAAAGGTGAGGGAATTCTTTATTATTTAGGTTTGGGACCCCTTATATTAAAATAATCCAAACCACAAACCATACCATGGTATTTGCCCATGGTTTCTGGAAAAGGAAAGAGGAAAACAATATTTTACAAGGCCAAGGTCCTAACTTATTAAAAAATTAGGGTTGCTTATGTGGAGGTGAGTCACACTCCCATGGAAATTAATTTAAAAAGGCAAAGTGTTGAATAAGTCTTGAGGGCTCCATTAATGCTTTGAAAAGTAAGTCAAACAAACCCAAAACCTCATTATTTTAATGATAAAACACATATTGGCCTAACATAAGGATTATGTTATTTTATTACATCACCATTGGGTCATTATGATGTCATAAAACACATTATATATTTAAATGATATTTAATTTTTACCCAAAAATTTGACTGTCTCAGAAAATTATGAAAAATTCACCGTTGGATAATTTCGACGTCCTGATTCCAAAAATAATATTTATTTTATCTAAATAATTTTCTAAATATGTGAATTTTCACTTTTAAAATAAAAACCGACATTTATAAAAAATTTACGGGTTTTGACAGAAACGGCTTTCAAACCTTAATAAAAATTTTAATTGCATTCATAAAATTATAAGATCATTTATATTTAATAAAAAATTAATTTAATATTAATAATAATATTTTATTAAAATATTATTTAATTCAAAAATCCTTTAATTTAATAAAATATAATTCTTAATTAAATAATAACTAAAAACACCATTTGTACTTTAAAAACTAATTACAATGTATCAAAAATGACTAGAAATTATATTCATTATTATATACAAAAATAATTTACATGAACATGGTGCTACTTATTTGTTACATAACCCCTTAAAATAGCCGCATAAGACCTAAGGGTAAGGTGTGCGATGGTGACAGACTCTTGGGGCGGCTCGGATAACATCGCTCGAGTGGTAATTTCAATCAACTTCCACTTTTCCCGTAGACGATCACGTTCGAGCTTGACTTGATGAAGCTCAACTTGGGATTGGTCAAGGGCAAAGCCCAAAGACGCCACCTCTTTTCTGAGCTCTGACAAATGGGCTTCGTAAGGGGAAATTCTACTGGATGAGGCCATTGCTTCCTTTGTCTGAGTAGAAATGGGTTCGTTAAAGCCTTATATTTATACTACTCAGATGATCACTGCTCAACCACTAAAAAGTAACGGTCACAAATATTAACGTAAAACTAAAGAAGTTGACATCTTATAAAAAACATTTTTCATAAAGAAACATTTAACTGGATCAAGAGGGATTTTCCATTAATGAAACTTTGGGTCATTACAACATTCCCCCCTTAAGAAATTTCGCCCTAGAAATTTTACTTTTCCCACACTAAAACAAATGTGGGTAACTTAGCTTCATCATATACTCCGAATCCCAAGTTGCTTCTTCAAACTTGTGGTTTCTCCACAACACCTTGACGAGGGGCATTGTCTTATTTCGTAGAACTTTTTCTCTACGATCTAAGATCTTCACTGGTTTCTCCTCATAAGAAAGATCGTCTTCTAATTGTACCACCTCGGAAGAGAGTACATGTGAAGGGTCTGGTATGTACTTCCTTAAAAGGGATACATGGAAGACATCATTCACCTTGGCCATAGTAGGTGGAAGTGCTAGTCAATAGGCCACAGCCCCAACACGATCAAGAATCTCGAAGGGGACGATGTACCTTGGACTTAACTTCCCTTTCTTTCCAAACCTCATGACCTTCTTCCACGGAGATATGCGTAAAAACACCATGTATCCGACTTTAAAGTCAAGGTCTCGTCGACGATTATCTGCATAACTCTTCTGTCAACTTTGGGCTGCCTTGATATGCTGCTGAATGGTTTTCACCTTCTCCACCATTTCTTCGACCATTTCTGGTCCAAGCAGCTTACGTTCACCGACCTCATCCCAACATGCTGGTGTTCTACACCTTTTCCCATACAGGGCTTCATATGGTGCCATTTGGATGCTCGAGTGGAAACTATTATTATAAGAGAACTCAACTAGAGGAAGATGTTGATCCCATCCTCCTCTAAAGTCCATTGAGCACGCTCTCAAGATATCCTCAAGTGTTTGGATAGTCCGCTCGGATTGGCCATCAGTTTGAGGATGATAGGCCGTACTGAAGTTCAGTTCAGTATTCAGAGCATGTTGAAGACTCTTCCAAAACTTAGAGGTAAATCTTGGATCTTGGTCAGACACAATAGATAGTGGTACTCCATGCAACCGTACCACTTCCATGATATATATCCATGCCAGTTGATCCAAAGAGAAATCCTCTCGAATAGCAATGAAGTGTGCAGTCTTTGTAAGACGATCCACAACAACCCAGATTGCATTTTTGCCTTTGGATGTCCTTGGAAGTCCGGTGACAAAGTCCATGGTGATGTTCTCCCATTTCCATTTTGGTATGGGCAATGGTTGCATCATCCCCTTAGACTTCTACCTCTCTGCCTTCACTTGCTGACACACCAGGCACTTTGATGTATATTCAGCGATCTCCTTCTTCATATTATCCCACCAAAAGTTTTCTCGGAGATCTCGATACATCTTTGTGCTCCCTGGGTGAATAGAGAAATTTGAACTATGTGCATCATCCAAAAGTTCCTTCTTCAGCTCCGAACTTGATGGAACACATAGTCTTTTCCCAAACCGCACAATTCCTTCTTCATTAACATTAAACTCTGAGGATTTTCCCTTTTTGATAGCTTCCACTTTTTCTTGGATTCTCGCATCATCCTTTTGAGCATCCTTTAACCTTTCCAAAAGAGATGGTTGAGCAATCATTTGTGAAAGGATTGATGATGTTCCCTTCTTTATTATTACCACGTCCATCTTCATCAAGTCTAAGAATATTGGATCCTTCTCAATTCTCATCATTGACAGAATTGTTGGATCCTTTCTACTTAGGGAATCCGCCACCTTGTTTGCCTTCCCAGGGTGGTAATGTATTGAACAGTCATAATCCTTGATGAGCTCTATCCATCTTCTCTGGCGCATATTAAGCTCTTTCTGTGTGAATATATATTTAAGACTCTTGTGGTCAGTATATATCTCACATTTCTCTCCATAGAGATAATGCCGCCAGATTTTCAAGGCAAAGATCACCGCCGCCAACTCCAGATCATGCGTTGGATAGTTTCGCTCATGGACTTTCAACTGCCTTGAGGCATAGTATATCACTTTATCATTCTGCATCAGCACACATCCTAAGCCCTTCTTCGAAGCATCACTGAATACCACAAAAAGCTCCCCACTTGAGGGTAAAGTGAGCACGGGTGCAGTGATAAGCCTCCTTTTCAACTCCTTGAAGCTTTCTTCACATTCATCACTCCAAGAAAACTTTACTCCCTTTCGAGTTATCTTGGTAAGAGGGTTGGACAATCGTGAGAAATTTCTCACAAATCGTCGATAATATCCAGCTAACCCCAAGAAGCTACAAATATCAGTTACCGATGTTGGCCTCGACCATCCCTCAATTGCATCTGTTTTGGAGGGGTCCACAGATATCCCATTGCTTGTGATGATATGGCCCGAGAATGAGACTTCCTTCAACCAAAAATCACATTTACTGTACTTTTCATAGAGCTTCTCATTGCGCAAAGTCTCTAGTACAGTTTTTAAATGCTCCTCATGGTCCTCCTTGGTTTTGGATTATATTAGAATATCATCTATAAAGACTACCACAAATTTGTCTAGGTAATCTCTAAATACTCTATTCATCAAGTCCATGAATATTGTTGGAGAATTGGTGAGTTCGAAAGGCATTACTATGAATTCATAGTGCCCATACCTTGTACGAAAAGCAGTCTTGGGGATATCTTCCTTCTTCACCCTTACTTGATAATATCCCGACTGCAAGTCCACCATGGAGAAGTATTGTGCTCCACGCAGCTGATCAAACAAGTCATCGATTCTTGGGAGAGGATACTTGTTCTTTATCGTTATTTTGTTAAGTTCACGATAATCGATGCAAAGCCGCATTGACCCATCCTTCTTCTTGACGAAGAGGACTGGTGCACCCCATGGTGATGCACTTGGGCGTATAAACCCTTTATCCAGATTCTCCTGTAGTTGTTTCTTCAGCTCTTCAAGCTCAGCAACAGCCATTCTATATGGAGTCTTGGATATTGGTAGCGCCCCAGGTATAAGTTCAATTGAGAACTCAACATCTCTTCTTGGAGGAAGACCAGGAAGTTCCTCGGGAAATACTTCAACGAATTCCCTCACAATAGGCATTTCTTCAAGGGTGGTTTCTTCCTTGGACTCAATCATCTGAGCCAGTTATGGGTGCTCATAAGGCATTAATATCCATGCTTGAGATGATGGAGCTAAAGGAGATTCATCTTCCTCCTGACACTTGTAAAGAATCGGGGGTCGATTCTCCATATGGAGTGTGATTTCCCTCTCCCGACAATTTATGTTGGCTCTATATAAGGAAATCCAATCCATGCCAAGAATTGCATCAAATTCCACCAAAGGGAGTATGACGAGGTTCGCCGGGAAATTCAATCCACAGATTATAACAGGGGAGGACTTATATTCATGGGATGCAATGATTTCCCCATTTGCCGTACTCACCGACATCTTTACTTCCATGATTTGTGGTGGTGCAGGGATTGTTCTACTAAACTTTTGAGATATAAAAGAATGCGTAGAACCTGAATCAAAAAGTACGTGCACTATTCTTGAATGAATAACTAGCGTACCTGTCACCACTTCATTTTCAGGGTTCACTTCGGTAGAAGTGATGACAAAATCTCTTCCTTGCTGTCTTGGAGGTTGTTGATTGCCTCCAATAACCCTTGGATTAGGGCACTGATTCGAAAAATGACCCGGTTCTTTGCATTTGAAGCATTGAACAACACGTTGAGGTTCAAACGGAGCGTTCCTCTCCTCTGTCACAGCCGCGGGTCCTTCTTGCTGACAGTTAACAGCTAGGTGCCCTTCTCTTCCACACTTGAAGCATTTTCTTGTCCCCCTAAGGCAATTTCCAGGGTGCTTCTTTCCACACTTTTGGCAAGTGGGGTGCTGGAATTTCTTAGCGCCGTTGGATTTATCCATCGGACCACCAGAATTGAAGTCCACCTTATGCTTCTTGTCCCCATGATACCCCTGTGATTCTCCGATCTCCATTTCAACCTTGAGGGCACATCGGACAATTTCCTCATAGCTGTCGAAGTCACGGATCACTAATGCTTTCCGCAAGCTAGGCTTCATCCCACCAAAGAAGCGGTCAACCTTGCATTAGGGGGTAACGACAAAGCCGGAAGCGTATCGTGCAAGCCTTGTGAAGTTTGCCTCGTACGCTCCCACAGATTCTTCATCTTTCTGTTTGAGGGAAAGGAAGTCCCTTTCCATCTTAAGACGGAGGGTGCATGGAAAATATTTATCGAAAAACATCTTCCGGAATTCCTTCCATTCCAAAGCCTCGATCTCCTCCTCAGGCTTCGTATTTTTGATCAACGTCCACCATTGATCAACTTCACCCTCCATACGATAAGCCTCCAGGAGAACCTTCTCTTTTTCATAGCATTGGAGGATGGAGAATATCTTTTCAATGGAGTTGATCCATTGTTCAGCGATCGTGGGATCAGATGATCCACTAAAAGTAGGAGGCCTTTGTCTCATGAATATTTCAATAGCGACTTGTTCTTTCTTAGGGGGGGTTGAACGTTCCTCTTGATCAGTGTTTCTATTCAAAACTTGAGTTATCTGAGAGAGAAGCATGACAAAGTTCGCGATTCCCGCTCCCATTGGATTGGGCATCTCATAAGTACAATCATCACACTGATCTTCACAACGGTTGTTAGCCCGAGTTCTCCTATTACCAGCCATTGGCTGGAATAAAAGGAAAGTTAGGGGTAACACCTAAAGGTTAATACAAAGAAAAAAGTTGATGACTTATAAATAAACTTTAATCTCTTTAACTCATGAGTCTATAGGATTCAATCCAGGCTTTTCATGATCTTCCTTCTAACATATATTCTTAGGGGCATTTTTCCCTTAATAAGGGTTCATACTAAGATTGTGTATTCATCAAAACATATCCCCCGAGAGTGTCGTAACCAAGAGTGCAACAAGGCCCGTTGTCGTGCACCAGTTCCCATTTGAGTCTAGTTCAAAGCAGTGTTTTCGGGTTTTACCCCCAGGATACATCTGTGCCAGAGCCGCCTCTACCTGCTCGTATCCAGACAGGGATGTATTTGTTTGATAAACCACTTACTTAGTATTTACCAAAACTTAGGGATGTTTTTATTATTCTTAGTCTTGTATCTAAGGATTTACTAGGGTTTACTAATCCCAAAAATAACTAAACCTATCCTCTGATACCAACTATGACAACCCTAATTTTTATTACAACTTAAACATGCTTTATTACATAAAACTTCATTTGATACAACAAAGAAGATTGAGAGGTTTAGTGTCTTTGGGGCTTAGGATCATTACATAAAAACATTAAACTTGAATTACAACATCTTTATTGAAAACTTCCTTTACATGACCACTACATTCCTTCGTACTTAGCATTGCATGGGATAACCTGAGGACTTGCATAAGAAAAGGGTGAGCTATAAAGCCCAGTAAGGGAGTACAAAATGAATAACATGAGGAGTAAAATACATGTTAGGCAATAGGCATATCAATAGAGCATAAGAGAAACATGAACAGAAAGGCATGATAAAGCATGATAATCATAACATGGAAATGTGGCAACAACACTTAACATTGAATTAGCATGAGCCAAGGCTCATTGCACATGGAGCATGAGTAAACACTCATTGCACTTGAAGCACGAGTAAACCCTCATTGCACTTGAATTATCATGAGTAAAAACTCATTTCACATGACGTATCATGATACTATACTTTACCCAATGCATTGGAGCGCCATAAAGGGCGCACCCTTCTTAAACATTTCATTTCATGCATAAGTGTGCCACATGGATCATAAAACATGGATTCATAAAACATAATCATTTCTTCCACGATAAAGGAATGTGGAATTCATACATGAAACTTTATAATCAATATGTAAATGTGCATAAAGGTGAATACCCTTGATAGGGAAATGGGCATGGTATTCACTACACAAAGACATTGGCTTAGAAAATCGGTGCGATTTTGACAGCGTAACGGCGTGACATAAGAATTCATAAAAAAGGTTGATGAGAGAGAAAGGGGTTCCTCATCATATTTACATGTAATGGACAGTAAGGAGATAATATATATACATGTACCAACAATATAAATGGAATTTAGATTCATGATACAAAAGTATTGCTTGAATGTAAAAGAAGAGAGAGAAGTTCCTTTCGGAATTTCGGCATAGTAACGGGTGTACATGGGAGGCATTTAATGAGAGAGAAAGGGTTCTCCCATCATTCAAACAATAAGAGAGCAGTATGGGGGAGGTGAGAAAACATACCCCAAAATTCATAATTGAAATAAAAAGGGCAATACAACTTAAAGAAAATTGACAAAAAAAAAATGAGAAAGGAAGAAAACCCCTTACTTGAAAGTGTGCTTCCAAAGGCTAGAGAGAGGATTGTGAGAGGCTTCTTGGGAGCTTGTGGCACCTTTGTAGGATTCTAGAGAGAGTAGGTAAGAGGTTGGACGAACTCCAAGGGATTTTAGTGAGGAGGAAGTGGGAGCTTGGGTGGGTTTATATAGGAAAGGTGAGGGAATTCTTTATTATTTAGGTTTTGGACCCCTTATATTAAAATAATCCAAACCAAAAACCATCCCATGGTATTTGCCCATGGTTTCTGGAAAAGGAAAGAGGAAAACAATATTTTACAAGGCCAAGGTCCGAACTTATTAAAAAATTAGGGTTGCTTATGTGGAGGTGAGTCACAATCCCATGAAAATTAATTTAAAAAGGCAAAGTGTTGAATAAGTCTTGAGGGCTCCATTAATGCTTTGAAAAGTAAGTCAAACAAACCCAAAACCTCATTATTTTAATGATAAAACACATATTGGCCGAACATAAGGATTATGTTATTTTATTACATCACCATTGGGTCATTATGATGTCATAAAACACATTATATATTTAAATGATATTTAATTTTTACCCAAAAATTTGACTGTCTCAGAAAATTATGAAAAATTCACCGTTGGATAATTTCAACGTCCTGATTCCAAAAATAATATTTATTTTATCTAAATAATTTTCTATATATGTGAATTTTCACTTTTAAAATAAAAACCGACATTTATAAAAAATTTACGGGTTTTGACAGAAACGGCTTTCAAACCTTAATAAAAATTTTAATTGCATTCATAAAATTATAAGATCATTTATATTTAATAAAAAATTAATTTAATATTAATAATAATATTTTATTAAAATATTATTTAATTCAAAAATCCTTTAATTTAATAAAATATAATTCTTAATTAAATAATAACTAAAAACACCATTTGTACTTTAAAAACTAATTACAATGTATCAAAAATGACTAGAAATTATATTCATTATTATATAAAAAAATAATGTACATGAACATGGTGCTACTTATTTGTTACATAACCCCTTAAAATAGCCGCATAAGACCTAAGGGTAAGGTGTGCGATGGTGACAGACTCTTGGGGCAGCTCGGATAACATCGCTCGAGTGGTAATTTCAATCAACTTCCACTTTTCCCGTAGACGATCACGTTCGAGCTTGACTTGATGAAGCTCAGCTTGGGCTTGGTCAAGGGAAAAGCCCAAAGACGCCACCTCTTTTTCGAGCTCTGACAAATGGGCTTCGTAAGGGGAAATTCTACTGGATGAGGCCATCGCTTCCTTTGTCTGAGTAGAAATGGGTTCGTTAAAGCCTTATATTTATACTACTCAGATGATCACTGCTCAACGGCTAAAAAGTAACGGTCACAAATCTTAACGTAAAACTAAAGAAGTTGACAAATTATAAAAAACATTTTTCATAAAGAAACATTTAACTGGATCAAGAGGGATTTTCCATTAATGAAAGTTTGGGTCGTTACATACAGTGTAAGCCAAAAGTGTTTTTTTGAAGAAAATGTATAACTATTAATTGAGTGTTTTCATTTTATTTTCACTTATAACTAATTAAAATATTTTATAAACATGATCATACAATAAAATAAATATCTCCAATATAATAGAATTTTATTTTTCTGGTAGAAAAACCCTTATTTATCTTCTTTCCTTCTTATGGAAAATGAAAACATTGCTTGTGAATACGTACAACCTACCATCTCCACCTAGTGGTGTAATTATTTTTTATCACCATTTTACTTGTATGTTCATAAATATGGAACTAGTGAATATATATGATATTTAGGAAAATTTTATGACTCTATAAATTTAATATATCATTTACCTTCTAACCCTTCTACTCGTTAAAAAATGTTAACGTCGTTTGTGTGTATGTGTGAACTACCACCTCTATGAAGCGATGTGATTTATTTTTCATATATTCCTTTCAAGGATGATTATAATTATGTATTGAATGAATATATATGATATTTATATCATGACTAAAATTCTAGATAATATGGAATAATGTGAAATATGCAAGGACTATCACCACCAAACCGAAACTTACATGAAAAACAAAATAGTTAACACTTAGAAGCAATGATTTTAATAAAGAATTATTAATAAATGGGTGTTGAAAATTTATAAGTTAACTATATATGATATTATAAGTATGTATATGGTTCTTTTATATAATTATAATAAATTTAAATTTATTATATAAGAGGTTAAATGTAACGACCCAAACTTTATTAAATGAAATTCCCCTTTTGAATAAATAAATACATTATTAAGTAATGTAGCTATAGAAAACACATGTACTACTTTGGTTATTTTTAAATTTTATAAGTTAGATCCTTCATATTTAAAACATCATTAAGCATCATAACCATTGGTAATATAGCCTTTGTATAGTTACCATTAAGATTAGTATATTAAGGGTTATGATATAGTCTAATTGATATAGACGAAAGAAGCGATGGTCTCGAATAACAGGATTGTACCATATGAAACCCTTTTATCATAGATTATGAGGGAGATAACATCAATTATATTTTCCTTTTACCAATAACAAGATGAGATTCAACAACTAAAGCATGAGAGAAATCATTTATGGGAGAAGCTCAATCTCATTGAGATCACAACCTAATCCATGTTCGCTAAACTAACCCATAAAAATATCACTATCGCACACCTTACCCTTAGGTAATTCTGTAGTTTACTAAAGGACTATGTATCAAGAACCTAAAAATATGTTTTTTTTTAATTTTTCCCTTTTAAATAAAATAATTATTATATTTTTCTCTTTTTAATATTATTTTTAATTAATTAAACAATAAGCTTGATGTAAATTAGATTTTGATATGATGAAACACAAATTGTATTTTTAGGAAATATATGGTTTCAATCAAAACAATATTTTTTATGAATTAAATAATTTTTAAAATAAATGATTTAAAAAAAATATTATTATTAAAAAATATTTATTAACTAAAAATGTTATTACAATTTTATGAAATCAAATATAATTTTTATAATGGATAAAAACAGTTGTTGTAAAAAAACCAGTATTTTCAATAAATGGGTATTTTTTGATTTAAAAATATAGATTATCATATTTATAAATTTATTTGGATAAATTAATATTATTTTTAAAATTAGTATGTTGAAATTATCCAACAGTGAATTTTTTCATAATTTTTATAGATTGTTAATTTTTTGGGTAAAAATTAAATACGGTATAAATATATGGTATGTAATATGACATCATAATGACCCAAAATTGATGTAATATATTATATAATAGATATCCATAAAAAAATATATTTCTCATTTAAAATATTGTGTTTTAAATATTATTTTATTAGTTTAATAAACCCTTAACAAATCTTACAAAACATGTCTTATATTTCTAGGTTTTAAAATCAATTCTTTGTAAACATGACTCTCTTACACATCAATAAGTGTATTATTTTAATGATTTAGGTTTTTAGCCAGATAAAATAATGAAAATAAAACCTATTTATTATAAACCATTGTAAAATACCATGATAATGATGGTGGTTTTTAATATTTTATCAGATAGTGTCCAAAAACTAAGTTTGAAAAATAATAAACAACTATCCTATCTTTTTCTATATAAACCCACCCAACCTCCCATGTCTTTTCACTCACAACCCTTGGAGAACAATACTACTTCACACTTCCCTCTCAAGAGCCCTCTCGAGGTCCATCCAATCTCTTAAGAAGCCCCTTCCAATCTTTTAGAAGCGTCCTCTCAAGGTAAGAGATCCTCTCATTCTCCTCTTTATTCAAGCACTTCCTTTGTATGATGCCTTTGATTTCAAATTGTTCATGTTGGGATATATTTTTTCACATCCCTTTTACCATCCTTATGACATCCAAGTGACTAGAGATGCCTTTCACTCTCATTCACCCCTCCCATAACCCTTTATATACCCCTCTTATGTTTCTTGTAATAACCTGAGTTTTACATATATATCAATTCGATATTATAAATAATGGTATTGATAAAACAAAATTGTAATGAATATTAAATTAAATTTTTTAACATTTGAATAAATGATTATTTTTTTAATGAAATTTAATATTTGTATAATGAAATTTATCTTGATCAGAATATTTTTTGAAAGGTAAAATAATTATGAAATTATTACAGATAATTATATTGAACTAAATACAACTAAAAATATTTTAAGTGAAATATTGTTCATGAAATAATATTTTTTTAAATGTTTTTTAATACCAATAAATAAATTATAGGAATGATAATTTTAGAAAATAATTTTATACCAAATTTATCACTAAAATTTTATAACTATATGACATATAACATTATAGAAAAATGATAAAGTTTTATGAGTACCTAATTTAAAATTTAGGATAATAACTTTAATTAAAATTTTATCATTAAAAAATATGTGAAATAAATAAATTTTTAATATTAATTATTATGATTTTTTAATTAAATATATTTTATTTTAAAATATATGAAATTATGATGATATTATGAAACTAATAATATTTTAAAGGATGAATATTAGTAAAGTTTCATTTAAAAAAATATTAATAATACTTAAATTCATATAAATTAATTTATATTTAAAATTATGAATTAAAGGTAATATATTTTAAAATGTATAAAATTATATATATATATATATATATATATGAATTATAATATATGTATTATTAAAACTCTATATGAATATTATTTTATTTAAAAAAATAATAAGACAATGACATAAGGGGAATTTGTGGAAGTGAAAATCGAAAATGGGGGCCAAAATTGAGGGCTTAATTTTGAGAGAGAGTTGAGAAAGGGATTCATTAGGGGGAATAAGTCATGGAAGAAAGGGTAATTGAACCTGAAGGGTTGATTTCAGGAGACTAAGGGTGTACGGGTTGAACAATGAAGGTGGTTCGAGTGCAGATGAGAGCTCGAGCTTAGCCGAAGGGGATCAAAGACTAGAGATGGTGTTTTAGATGCTGATTGACAGTGTTTTAAACTTATATATTCTTGAACCTATAATTTATCTATATTCAGATCTTATAAGGTTGGTGTGTTTATTTTTTAAGGTGTCCAAATTGATCATTTTTGGTTTAGCGGTGATTCGTTCGTTGTATTCCTTAATCTTTTCTTCTTCCTATATCGATGTCAGTAGCTCCTTGTTGTCAATATTGTTTTTTCTTCCTTCGAGCGTAATACAAAAATTTCTATTCAAATTGGAAAGACTCATATCTATACATTTATTTATTTAAATATGTGTATTATTCGTTGTACCATCCAAATTTTGGTTTGGATGTGGACTGGAGAACAAACAGAAACTAATTTCATTTATTATCATTCAATTTTTCATCTTCTCGTACTAGTTTTGGTTCGTAGATAAAGATTCAACCAATTATATATATATATATATATATATGTTATCATTTTCTATATTCCAAATCTATATAATTGTAGTGTCTTAAATAATGATCAACTTTGGTCTCCTGTCTTTATTCTGAAAGCTTCAGAACGTAAATTACAGTTGGAGCATGATATGAAATATATAATCCAACTATGCACTATCACACTGAATTTAAGTGCAACCTAATATAAATATAAAAAACCCTCATTTTATACACAAGAATTACTCATCACACAACCCCAAACACCTCTCTCTCCCCCTCAATTTCTCTATGTGTTTAACAACCATAAGACCTTGGTTCATCTTCTGTCTAGTATACTCAAGATCTAGGAGAAGGATTTCTAGGTTCTATTTAGCTTCTGAAATAGGATTCCTCGGTTCAATTTAAGGCAAGGGATTGTATTGTTTTCAAAAACTAAATTGTATCTAAATGATGTTTTACTTCAAAACCCTATTTTTGTAAGGGAGTATTTTATTTTCAAAATTATATATAAATAATCTCTTTTAAAATTATCATCCAAGAATACTAACATCAAATTATGAATATTTTATATACAAGTACTATGTTTTAATAAGATTTAATATTTATTTTCAAATGTTTATATTTCCAAAATTATATTTTTTAAATAAATATTATTATTTCCAAAATTCAAATATATCAAAATTATGTTTTCTATTTTTCACAATTTTCATTCTGCCATAATTTTCAGAAATTCTTATGAAGAAAGTTTATTTTAAGAATTTAATTTTAATTATCTCTTTCAAATTAAACAAGTTTTTAATGTTCTATTTTAATGATAAATTTATAATTTTATATTTCTATAAATTTCTTGTATATTATTAGATGTGGCCATATTCTATAATTTATCATGAGATTTCATGTATTTTGATTTAATCAATTGTTTTAATTTTAATATGCTAGTATTCATGTAGTTTAGATGTAAGTAATTCTTTTCGGGAAAATGGATTTCTCCTAAAACTATAATTTTTTCCTAGAATAGAATTTATTTATTTTTTTCTATGAAAATAAATTTTATATGATTCTGAAAGGGTTTTAATGGTTTTGGAGGGAGAAAGAAAAATGTGTAATTTTTTTTCTTAAAATTAATTTGGCACTTTCATATCAAAGAGGTAATTAGGAATGGAGAGTGAACCCATGACCTCAATGGGATGAATTCATACTAGAGATACTACTAAGTGGTGATAAGGGTTTCATAGGATCTATCAAGTTTCATTTTAATCCATAAAATAAATATTATTTTCAAATAATTTACAAGGAGAAATTCAAGTGTTTTTGAAATAATATTTTTGAAATAGATTTTCAAAATGACAAATTTTTTTGAATTTTTTTGAAAAGTAATTTATATATAAAATATATATATATACTTTATATAAAATGTTTTAAAAGAGTTTTTAAATAATTATCTATAAAATTATTTTTAAATTATTTTTAAATTATTTTTAAAACCCCTTATTGGTGAATTTTATGATCATCTCATGTTCTTCAAATATTTTTTATAGGTATTTTAGAAGTTATAAAATGGATGGTTTCATTTAAGGAGTCCGTACACATAGAGATGATTAGTTATTTTATAATTATTTTTTTGAACTCTGATTTTATGTAAGGAATTTTCATAATACTCCAGAACCTTGACCAGAAAAGATCCTTAGTTGTATAATGTATTGTGTATTTTTCAGTTACCTTTTAAATAAAAATATAAACAACAAATTTTTACTACCGAATCTGGTAGTGTGGGTTCGGGTTTTCACAGTGGTATCAACGTAATAGTATAGATAACTTTGGAGATTAAGTGTTTTTTTTAGGAAAAATATAAGCGATAGAATTTTATTTTGATCTTCTAGGAAATTTAATTCCCTTAAAAATATAGAAACTCCACTTTTCTAATTTTTCTTAATTCTGAAGATGAAAATTCAGAATTTTATTAAGTCTAATAAATGAATTGAGATGGTGCAATTCAATTAAGGGGAGAATAATGTAACATCATGGGTTTTACTTAAACATTAATTTAATATTTTAAATAATGATATTGATAAAAAAATTATAATGAATATTAAATTATCAATTTTAACATTTTAAGAAATGATTATTTTTTAAAGAAAACTTAATATTTGTATAAAGAAATTTTTCTTAATCAAAATATTATTTGAAAGGGAAAAGAATTATGAAATGATTCCAAATAATTATCTCGAACTAAAAACAACTAAAAATAGTTTTAGTAAAATATTGTTCATGAAATATTATTTTTAAAGATGTTATTTTAATACCAATAAATAAATTATAGAAATTATAATTTTAGGTAATAATTTTATAAAAAAATTATAATTTTTTTATAATTATATGACATATAAAATTAAAGAAAAATGATAAATTTTATGTGTACTTAACTTGAAATTTAGGATAATAATTGCAATTAAAATTTTATCATTATAAAACATTTGAAATAAATAAAATTTTAATATTCATATTTATGAATTTTTAAGTCAATATATTTTATTATAGAATATATGGTATTATAATGATATTATTAAATTAAGAATACTTTAAATGATGAATATTTATAAAATTTTATTTTAAAAAATGATTTATAAAACTTTAATTTATATAAATTAATTTATATTTAAAATTATGAATTAAAGTTAATATATTTTAAAATGTATGAAATTATAAATATATATGAATTATAATATGAGTATTATTAAAATTATATATCAATATTATTTTATTTTAAAAAATGATATGAGAATGAAATATTGGGAATCTGTGGAAATGAGAATCGGAAATGGGGATCGAAATCGAGGGCTTTAATTCAAGATAGAGTTAAGTGAGTGCTTCCTTAGGAGGAACTGAGCATGGAAGAAGGGAAAATCAAACCTGAAGGATTTGACTTTTGGAGACCAAGAGCATATGGGTTGAACACCAAAGGTAGTTCAAGTATAGATGAGGGCTCGAGCTTAGCCAAAGTAGATCATCTGCCGAAGAGAGATTTTCAGATGCATATTAGTAGGGTTTCAAATGTGGATCATCTTCAACATATTATATAGCTATTTTCATATCTTTTAAGGTTGGTGTTTGTATTTTTTTAGGTTTCTGAATCCATCGTTCATGATTTAGCGGTGACCTGTTTGTCATCTTTCTCAATTTTTTTCTTCCTCTATCGACGTCGTTAGTTCCCTGTTGTCAATCTGGTTTTTTCTTCCTTTGAGTGTAATAAAAAATTTTCTATTCAATGTTGGTTGGAGTCATATCTTTACATTTATTGCTAAAAATTTGTGGCTTATTTGTTTTATCATCTAAATTTCGATTTGGACGATGATGAGAGTGAAAACAAAAACATATTTAATTTATTATCATACAATTTTTATTCTTTGCATACCTGTTTTGGTCCACAGATAACTAATTTTCCAATTGTATATATATATATATATATTCTTTATTTTTCTATATTTTGGATCACTATAATTGTAGTGTCTGAAATAACTATCAACTTTGGTTTGCTGTATTTATTCTGAAAGCTTCGAAACTTAAATTACCATTGAAGAGTAATATGAAATATATAATCCAAATTTATAGTGTCACACTGAATTTAAGTTCAAACTACTATAAATATAAATAGCCCTTATTTTATACACAAGAAGGACCCAAAACAGCCCAAAACACCTCTATCTCTCTCTCAATTGTTTTGTGTTTTTAACGACCAGTAGACCTTGGTTAATCTTTTGTTTAGTCTGCTCAAGCTCTGATAGAAGGATTACTATGTTCTATTTAGCTCCAGAAATAGGCTTCCTTGGTTCAATTTAAGGTAATAAATTATATCATTTTCAAAAACTAAATTTTATCGATATGATGTTTTATTTCAAAACCATTTTTTAGTAAGGTATTATTTTTGATTTAAAAGTATATATAAATAATCTATTTTAAAATTACAAGAAAATAATTTTAACTTTAAATTATGAATTTTGTATTCACAAGTACTATGTTTTAAAAAGTTTTAATATTTATTTTGAAATTTATATTTCCAAAATTATATTTTTAAAATAAGTATTATTATTTCCCAAATTCTATTATATCAAAAATATGCTTTTAAATTTTTAGAGTTCTATGCTTTGATAATTTTTAGAAATTCTTATGAAGAATGTATATTTTAATAAATTCATTTTAATTATCTCTTTCAAATTAAATGAATTTTTCATGTTTTCTTTTAATAATAAAGTTATTATTTTATTTGTCCGTAAATGAAATTCATATTAGTAGATATGGCCATATTCTATAATTTCTCATGACATTTCATGCATTTTATTTTCAAGAAATTGTTTTAATTTTAATGCATTTATGTTCATATCTTTTAAATCTAAGAAATTATTTTTTGGAATATATATTTCTACTAAAAATGTAATTTTTACAAGATTAGAAGTTATTTATTTTCTTTTATGAAAATAAATTATGTTATATTTGGAAATCGTTTTAATGGGATGTGGATAATAAAGAAAGATATTCAAAAATGATTTCTTAAAATTAATTTGGCACTTGCATATCAAATGAGATAATGAGGAATATGGGGTGAACCCAAAACCTCAACGAGACACTATCCTACTAGTGATACAACTAAGTGGCCACAAGGGTTTCATAATATTTTTCAAGTATCATTTTAATACATAAAAGAGTTATTATTTTCAAATGTTTTTAAGGAGAAAACCAAGTGTTTTTCGAAGAATATTTTTGAAATGGATTTTCAAAATGATAATTAGTTTTGAAAATAATTTATATATCAAATATATACATATACTTGATATAAAATGTTTTAAAAGGGTTTTTAAATAATAATATATAAAATTATTTTTACTATTTTTAAAACCATTTACTGTGAAATTTTATACTCATCCCAGGTTTTTAAAATATTTTTCATAGGTATTTTAGAAGTTCTAAAATGGAAGGATTCATTTAAGGAGTTAGCGTATGTGAATCCAATTTGTTATTATATATATATGTATATATTTAAATTTGATTTTATATAATGTATTTTTTTAATCTTTCAGAACCCAAACTATAAAAAATCCACAGTTGTGTAATGTACCATGTATTTTTTAATTACTTTTAAAATAAAAAAATACACAACATGTTTTTAGTACTAAATCTGGTAGTGCAGATTCAAGTTGTCATAGTGGTATCAGAGCAATTGTGTAGAAAAATTTAGAGATTATAAATTTTTGTTTTAGTAAAAATTGAAGTGATTGAATTTTCTTTTAAACTCCTATGTATTTAAGTTCCCTTAGAAATACAAAAATTATGTCCTAGTTTTTATTAATTATAAAGATGGAAATTTAGAATTTCCTTAAATCCGATGAACGAATTGCAAGGGAACAATTCACTTAAGGGGTGGAGAATGTGACATCTTAAGTTTTAATTAGACATTAATTCAATATTAGTAATAATGATATTGATAAAACAAAATTATAATTAATATTAAATTATCAATTTTAACATTTGAACAAATGATTATTTTTGTAAAGAAAACTAAATATTTGTATAAATAAATTTATCCCAATCAAAATATTATTTCAAAGGTAAAATAAATTTGAAATTATTAAAAATAATTATATCAAACTAAAAATAACTAAAAGTATTTTTAGAAAAATATTTTTCATGAAATAATATATTTTTTTATAAATGATTTTTTAATACCAATAAATAAATTATGGGATTTATATTTTTATGTAATAATTTTATAAAAAATTTATAACTAAAACTTTATAATTATATGACATATAATATTAAAGAAAAATGATAAAGTTTTATGTGTACCTAATTTGAGATTTAAGATATTAAATTTAATTAAAATTTTATCATTATAAAATATCTAAAATAAATAAAATTTGAATATTGAAAATTATGAATTTTTTGGTTAATATATTTTATTATACAATATATGAAATTATTATGATATTATGAAATTAAGAGTATTTTAAAGGATAAATATTTATAAAATTTATTTTTAAAAAATGATTTATAATACTTAAAACTGTATAAATTAATTTATATTTAAAATTATGAATTAAAGGTAATATAATTTAAATTTTTTGAAATTATATATATATATATATGAATTATAATATGTTTATTACTAAAATTATATAATTTTTTTTATTTAAAAAAATTCCAAGACAATGAAATAAAAGGAATCCATGGAAATGAGAATTAGAAATTGGGCCCGAAATCCAGGGCTTTATTTCGGGAGAGAGTTGAGAGAGGTCTTCCTCGGGAGGAACCGAGCAAACAATAAGGGGAAATAAAACCTAAAGGCTTTAATTTCATGAGATTAAGCATGCATGGGTCGAACAACGAAGGTGGTTTGAGTGCATATGGGGGCTCAAGCTTAGTAAAAGGGGATCGACTGTTGATGAGGGTGTTTCAGATGAAAATCTATTGGGCTTGAAACTTGGATCATCTTAAACCTTTGATGTATATATTTGAATATCTTTGAAGGTTGGTGTGTGTATTTTTTTTTGGTGTTTTAATCCATCATTTTCGAATTAGTGGTGATCTTTTAATCATCTTTAACAATATTTTTCTTCCTTTATAGATGTCGGTAGTTCCATATCTTTAATTAGTTTTTTTCTTCCTTCAAGCATAATAAAAAAATTTCTATTCAATGTTGTTTTAATTCATATCAATACATTTATTGCTTAAAATCCATGTATTATTCATTGTATCATCTAAATTTTGGTTTAGGTGTGGACTGGAGTGAAAACAAAAACAAATTTCATTTATTTTCATGAAATTTTTATTCTTAGCATACTGGTTTTGGTCTAAAGATCACGATTCAGATAATTATAATTATATATATATATATTTGTTATCATTTTCTACATTTTATATATCTATAATTATAGTGTATTAAATAACAATAAACTTTGTTTTTATTTTTTTATTTTGAAAGATTCTAAACTTAAATTATAGTTGTAGTGTGATATGAAATATATAATCCAACTATGTAGTGTCATGTTGCATTTAAGTGCAGCCAATTATAAATATAAACATCTCTCATTTTATACATAAGGACTTGAAATACACCCTCTAAAACCTCTTCCAATCAATTATTTTTTTGGTTTAATGACCAACATTCCTTTGTTCATATTTTATTTTATATGCTCAAGTTCCAAAACAAGGCTACCTAGGTCATGTTTAGGTTTGATTATAGGCCGACTTGGTTAAATTTAAGGTAAGGGATTGTATTATTTTCAAAGGGTAAATTGTATACAAATGATTTTTATTTCAAAACTCATTTTTAGTAAGGGAGTATTTTATTTTAAAAATTATATATAAATAATTTATTTTAATATTTTAAGCAATGAATACTAACTTCAAATTATGAATTTTTTATATAAACGTACTATGTTTGAAAAAGTTTTAATATTTATTTTCAAGTTTTTATATTTCCAAAATTATATTTTTAAAATAAATATTATTATTTCCAAAATTAGATTTTCAAAATTATGTTTTATACTTTTCATAGTTTCTATACTGTGATAATTTTCATAAATTCTTATGAATAAAGTTTATTTTAAAAAATTAAATTTGAATTATATCTTTAAAATGAAAATTGTTAGTGTTTTTTTAATGATAAATTTATCATTTTATATTTCCATAAATTTCTTACATATTATTTGATATGTCCATATTCTATAATTAATCATGAAATTTATTTTATTTTAATTCAAGAAATTATGTTAATTTTATTGTATTTATGTACATGTATTTTAAATGTAAGTAAATTTTTTTCTGGAAAATGGATTTCTCCTAAAAATGTTATTTTTTCCCAAGAATATAAGTTTTTTATTTTCTTCTATGAAAATTAATTATGTATGATTTTGAAAGGGTTTTAAATAGTTGTGAATGAGAAATATAGATTTGCAACAATGTATCCTTGAAATTAATTTGGCGCTTGCATATCAAATGTGATAATGAGGAATGGGGAGTGATCGACAACCTTAATAGGATGTTTTCCTACTATTGATACTACTAAGTGTCCATAAGGCTTTCATAAAATCTATCAAGTATCGTTTTAATACATAAATCAGGTATTGTTTTAAAATGATTTTCAAGGATAAATCCAGGTGTTTTTCAAAGAATATTTTTGAGATGGATTTTCAAAATAAAAACTATTTTGGATTTTTTTGAAAAGTAATTTATATATAAAATATATATATACTTGATATAAAATGTTTTAATAGTGTTTTTTACAAGTGTTTATAATAGTATTTTCACTATTTTTAAAATCTCTTACTGGGAAATTTTATGCTCATCCCATGTTTTTCAAATATTTTTCACAGGTATTTTAGAAGTTCTAAAATGGATAGTTTCATTTAAGGAGTTAGTACACATGAAGCTAATTAGTTTTTTATAATTATTTTTTAAACTCTGATTTTATATAAGGTATTTTTTAATCATTTAGAGCCTAGACCATAAAAGATCCTTATTTGTATAATTTACTGTTTATTTTTCACTTACTTTTTAAGTAAAAAATAAGTAGTATGTTTTTATTATTGAATTTTGTAGTATAGGTTTGGGTTTTCATAGTGGTATGAGAGCAACGGTCTAGAAAAATTTAAATATTAGATATTTTAATTTTAGAAAAAATTTAAGTGATATATTTTTCATTTGAACTTATTGGTAATTAAGTTCCCTTAAGAATATAGAAATTCCACCATTCTAGTTTTTCTTAATTCTAAAGATGAAAGTTCAAATTTTCTTAAGCAAGATGGATGAATTGTGAGGGTGAAAGTCATTGGGGTGGGATGTAATATCATGAGTTTTACTTAATAATTAATTCGATATTGACCATAATGATATTGATAAAACTAAAATGTAATTAATATTAAATTCTCAATTTTAATATTTGAATAAATGATTATTTTTGTATAGAAAATTTAATATTTGTATAATGGAATTTATCCCGATCAAAATATTATTTGGAAGGTAAAATAATTATGAAATTATTATAAATAATTATATCGAACTAAGAACAACTAAAAATATTTTTAGTGAAATATTTTTCATGAAATAATATTTTTTTATAAATGTTTTTTTAATACCAATAAATAAATTATAGGAATTATAATTTTAGAAAATAATTTTATTGAAATTTTTTAACTAAAATTTAATAATTATTTTATATATAACATTAAAGAAAAATGATAAAATTTTATGTGTACATAATTTAAAATTTATAAAAATAAATTTAATTAAAATTTTATCATTATAAAATATGTGAAATAAATAAAATTTTATTATTCATAATTATGAAATATTAATTCAATATATTTTATTATAAAATATATAAAATTAAGAATATTTTAAATGATGAATGTTAATAAAATTTATTTTAAAAAAATGATTTATAATAATTAAATTCAAATGAATTAATTTATATGTAAAATTATGAGTTAATAGTAATATTTTTTAATGTTTCTGAAATTATAAATATATATGAATTATAATATGTTTATTATTAAAATTCTATGTGAATATTATTTTATTTGAAAAATGATACGAAAATGGAGTATAAGGAATCCTTGGAAATGTGAATCGAAAATGGGGGCTCAAATCGAGGGATTCATCTCAGGAGAGAGTTGAGAGAGGTCTTACTCAGGAGGAATCAAGCACAGAAGAAGGTGAAATCAAAATCATAGGCTTCAATTTTGGGGATTAAGTGTGTATGGGTCAACCACCGAAGCTGGTTCGAGTGTAGATGATTGCTCGAGCTTAGACGGTGGGGATCAGTTGTCGACGAGGGGGTTTTGGATGCATATTGGTAGGGTTTCAAACTTGTATCATCTTCAAACTCTGATTTAGCTATTTTTAGATCATTGAAGGTTAGTGTGCATATATTTTTAGGTGTCTGAATCCATCATTTTTGGTTTAGTGATGATCTTTTCAGCATCTTCCTCAATTTTTTTCTTACTCTGTCGACATCAGCAGTTCCCTATTGTCAATTTAGTTTTCTCTTCCTTGAATCCTAATAAGAAACTTTCTATTAAATATTGGTTAGATCCATATGTATATATTTATTTCTTAAAATCTATGGCTCATTCATTATATCTTCCAAATTTCAATTTGGATGTGGACCAAGTCACGAACCAAAATAGGTTTTATTTATTATCATGCAATTTTTCGTCTTCTCATTTTGGTTTTTGTCTAAAGATAACGCTTCAACAAATTACACACACACGCATGCACACACACACACACATATTTATAGTTTTCTATATTATGTATCCCTATACTTGTAGTGTCTTAAATAATGATCAAATTTTGTTTACAATATATATTCTGAAAGCATCAATACTTAAATTATAGTTGGAGCGAGATATGAAATAAGTAATCCAACTATGTAGTGTCACACTTCATTTAAGTTAATCCATATATGAATATAAATAAACCTCATTTTATACATAATAAGGGACCAACACACACCCTCAAACACCTCTCTCTCCTCTATTTTATGTGTTTAATGAAGAGAAGACCTTGGTTATTCTTCTGTTTAGTATGATCAAGTTCTAGTATAAGGCTGTCTATTTTCAATTTAGCTTCAGCAGTAGGCTTACTTAGTTCAATTTAAGAGAAGGTATTTTATTATTTACAAAAATTAAATTGTATCAAAATGATATTTTATTTCAGAACCCCTTTTTATCAAGGGAGTGTTTTATTTTCAAAAATATATATAAATAATTTCTTTAAAATTATAAGCAAAGAATGCTAATTTTGGACTCACCTATTTTCATAATCCCAAATCATGTTTCATTTATATAAAACATCTTGTTTCTATTACATAATAATCATTTATGTGAAATCATGTTTATATTAAAGTAATATCTATGTACTTTTAATCTCACTTCTCTCTTGTTTAAGCTCACAGTGCAAAATTTCTCTATGTAAAAAGGTCATTGATGCAAAGGTCACTGATATAAAGGTCACCGATGCAAATGTCACCAATGAAAAGTTCACCGATGGAAAGGTCACCGATGAAAAGGTCACCGATGAAGGCTACTGATGGAAGGGTACCATTGGAAAGGTTACTAATGAAGGCTGTCTATGTGCACCTACTATTGAAGCCTACCATTGTGAAGGCTACTATTACCAGTCTACCATACTCTTCTACTCCATACTTTGTCAAATTCTTAAGATTATTCTAACGGTCATATTTGGTAAATCTAATGCTTCTTACATTAATTAATGTTGGTTATAGACATATCAAGAGACCGTATCTGTGCAAAATACTAGGTACGAGAAAGATCGCACCTGATGTACTTATTCCTATTGTCGAACCTCAAATATAAAAGAGAATAATGAGGAAGAAAAGAGAGAAGGCGGTGGCATGTGAAGTGTGTGTCTGTGCATGTGAAGGAGCTTACTTGCTAGATCAAATAAGAACCATTCAACGCTTACACTGTGAACACAAGAACATTAAGAATGTCATTTTAGGAGAACAATTTCAAGGCTTCCTTATATGCCTCATCAATTATTGATCAACATAATAAGCAGAATACTCAATTCCTGAATGCTGGAACCTAGAGTCGAGACACTCTATTCTGGAGATAACTTCCAGCGAAAGACTCGAACAACAAATTCTTTACTCCAAGGAGTCAAGAGATGAACTACAAACACCTAGAGATTTATAAACTCAAGCTTATAATCTTAGCTCTATTCTATTTCTTCATTTTACATTTTTGATAAGTGTGTGAGTCTTTATGTTACACACACTATCTCCTGTACTTGAACTGGAGGATACTGAATATCCTCACATTATACTTCACTTACATCTTGTTTCCTATGTATAACTGTGTAAGAGACCGTGTGTGGTCTATATTGTTTCTTTTCCCATGAAGAACTGTGGTAGAGGGTGTGCACCCTGGAAAGTTTGTGAAAACTATTGTAAAGCCTGATACATGCTATGTATCAAGTTTATTGTTAATATAAAATGCTTTGTGGTAGGCGATCACCAAGTGGAGAGGATTAAGTCTCATCTTGAGACTGAACCTCTTTTTTAACTTCAATGTGTTCTATACTTTTTTTAAACTCCGTTTTATATATTTTCTACTACTTATAACTGCTAAAACATAAAACTATTTTTCATTCACTTTGATAGTTAGTTTTGGTTAGTGTGTGTATGTGTTTAATTCAATAAAATTGTTTCAAAAGTTGAAGAAGTGTTTTACAGTGATTCAACTGAGGACTAATCACCCTTTGAGAAACTTGTTGACCAACTAGACATTTTTATCTCTACTGCCTTAATTAACTGGTCCATTTCAAAATTTTTGGGATTGTTTTAAGAAAGTTTTAAACAGAAATTTTAAGTAGGAACTCAATTCACCCTCCTCTTGAGATTCCACTCCAACCAACAACTAACTTAAAATTTTGAATTTTCTATATACAAATAATATGTTTTAAAAAGTTTTAATAATTATTTTAAAATTTTTATATTTCAAAAATCATTTTTTAAGAAATATTATTATTTCAAAAATTCAATTATATCAAAATTATGTTTTCTATTTTTCATAGTTTCCATTTGGTAATAATTTCAGAAATTCTTATGAAGAAAGTTTATTTTAAGAAATTAATTTTAATTATGTCTTTCAATTTAAACAAGTTTTTAATGTTTTCATTTAATGATAAAGTTATCATTTTATATATCCATAAATATCATGAATATTAGTATATGTGTCAATATTCTATAACTTATCATGAAATTTTATGATTTTAATTTAATCGTTTTATTTTAATTTTAATGTGTTTAAGTTCATGAATTTTAAATGTAAGTAATTATTTTATTGAAAATGGATTTCTTATAAAAATGTGATTTTTTCACAAGCATAGAATTTATTTATTTTATTCTATGAAAATAAATTATGTAAGATTTTGAAAGTGTTTTAATGGGTTATTAATGAGAAATATAGATCTTCAAAAATGTTTTCTTAAAATTAATTTCTCCCTTTCATATCAAATGAGATAATTCAGAATGAGGAGTGAACCCACAAACTCAACGAGACACTGTCCTTCTAGTGATACTACCGTGTTTCCATAAGGGTTTCATAAGATCTGTCAAGTATCATTTTGTTCATAAAATAATTATTATTTTCAAATGATTTTCAAGGAGAAATCCAATTTTTAGTTGGGGTGGAACAAGAGTAGTAAACCTCGTAATCTTTTATCTAAAAGACTAGGTTTTGAATCCTGGAAAGCCCCTTCGAAGATTTATGAGGTAAGTAGTGACACAAGAATGACATAGGTAGGTGGTGATAGAGGCTTGGTGATTCAGACAGGTTGATGTAGGCATGATATTACACTGGGCCTTCAGGCCATGTTCATAAACCACTTGGAGTTGGGCCTACGGGCTATATAATGGGTGTCCCTATACCTATATGAAATCTAATGAAGTTCCATTCCGAATTCTGGATATGAACTCTAATGAAGTTCCATTCCGTATTCTGGATACGAACTCTAATGAAGTTTTGTTCCAAATTCTGGATACGAACTCTCATATAGTTCGACTCCCAATTCTGGATACGAACTCTCATATAATTCAACTCCGAACTTCTATGATTTCGACTCCAAACTTCTATGTGTTCGACTCCGAACTTCTATGAGTTCGACTCTGAAGTTCTATGAGTTCGACTCTGAACTTCTATGAGTTTGACTCCTAACTTATATGAGTTCGAATCCGAAATTCTATGAGTTCGACTTCGAACTTCTATGAGTTTGACTCTGAACTTTTATGAGTTCGACTCTGAACTTTTACTAGTTCGACTCCGAAATTCTACAAGTTCGACTCCGAACTCTGTAAGTTCAGATTCTGAAATCTGGTGAAACCAGACTCCAAATTTCCTTAGAAATTTAGACTCTAAATTTCTACAGAATTCAGGTTACGAATTCTTGTAAAATAGAATCCGAATATCTCTTTATTATAGACAAATAATTCCATTTTGGTTAGACTCCAAACTTTTATTTACTTACATTCCGAACTTCAGTTTTTCTTATACTTATAATTGTTTCATTAAAAAATGATTCCGTGCTTTCAGTTACACATGTTTTGTTATAAAACGATGTCCTCCATTCTGTTTCTAACTAACCATTGGTTAAGTGACACGTGTACAGGTCGCTTCGAAATTTAAGGAAAATATGACCATTGGAGGATGGAACCGACCGTTCCAACCGATCCTATAAATAGGAGCTCATTTGAAAGAGCTCGATACACTGAACTTTGACAACTTTGACACAACTTGTGCTTACATGCTGTTGAAGTGATTTATAGAGAGAGAGAGAGAGAGTCTCTTATTAACTCTCAAGCTTCGTGCAGAAAGTTTGAACAACTTTTTCAAACTTTCCCTTGTGCAGACTTGCTTCATGCGACTCCGATTTTTGGTGATTATAATCAAGGGCTTCCGGGGATAGGAAGACAGAGGTGCTGACTACCTTAAAGTTGATTGCTTGCAGGGATAGCAAGACAGAGACTCCGATCTTCGTATCGAGGGCTTACCCGGGTGTGGGTAAGACATATTTGCTTGAAAGTATAAATCAAGGGACCTTTATCTAAGGTTTTTGGATACCCTTCTCTTTGGGTTAAAAGAGTTATTGTTTGTTACTTGTAGTTTTACTACTTGTTTTTCCACTACTTTTTGTATTACTAAGGAAAATATAACTTTCTTATACTTCCTTACTTGTACTCTGATTTAGTTAGATTATATACGCTCTAATGTAGAATCTCATATTGTAAACATTGGTTAAGTCTCATTTTCCGGATCCATATTTCCAGAATCGGTTTTTCAGGATCACTTTCCAGATTTAAGCAAGTGTATAGAACTAGAATTTTGTAACTTCATACTTTGTCCCAATCTTTCAATTGGTGTTAGAGGTGTTGTGAATTTTCTTAGTTTAACTTTGTTAAAATTATATCTTTCCTTGTTTAAGCAAATATTTAAAGTGTACAATTCACCCCCCCTCTTGTATATTGAGCATCTACATCATTATTTCAATCCTACAATTGGTATCAGAGGAGGTATCTGAAATACTTATACTCACATATAAGTTTTTCCTTTCTCAGTTTTTCATTTTTCTATATTTTCCTTGATTAGGAATATTTTCCTTGAATCCGAAATTTTGTTATTAACAAGTTTTTGTATAGAAATATTTTTAAGATGGCAGGTTTAAATTTTGGTTCCATAGACAACCTAAATCCAAAAAGACCACCAATTTTTGATGGCAATAATTATGAGTATTGGAAAGATCGAATGAAGACTTTCGTTATCAATACTGGGGTAGATAACTTTGTTTTGCTTACTGGAGGTTATCAAATTCCTGATAAGGAAGTTAGTGCTTTCACAAACCAAGAGAAGCATGATTATAAATTAAACTATAAGGTATGCAATACTCTACTATGTTCGATGACTAGGAAAAAATATAGCCAAATTTCTTCTTGTGAAACAGCTAACTGTATATGAAAGAAACTTGAAGTTACACATTTTGGTACATCTAAAGTGATTAAGACTAGAAGAGCTATGTTGAGAGATGAGTATCATGGTTTTAATTTTCCTTATGGAGAACCCATTTGTAAAGTTCAATAAAGGTTTATGACTATCGTGAATAGCTTACAATCTATGGGAGAGAAAGGTCTGGATGATGAATCTCTTGTTGATAAGATTATTGATATTATTCCCAATGAGTGGGAATCAAAGAGGACAACAATTGATGAGAATAGGAAGGTCACTCAAATTTTCTTAGATGAGATGTTTGGAACTCTTCTCCAACATGAAACAAGGGTGAAGAGAGATGCTGACAACATTAAAAAGAAAAATGGGAATGGTACTGTTGCTTTTACTACAACATCAAATCACATGAAACCTAAGACTCCTAAGAGAGTAACTAGATCCAAGTCTGAGAAGTTTACTATCCAATCCCAATCTAGTGAGAGTGAAGACTGAGAGAATGAGTTAGAAAATCTTTCTCAAAGAACGAACAAGATAGCTGGTCAAAGACATTTACAATCCAAGTATAAGAAGAATTAAAGGAAAGATAAGAAAGATTCAGAGGTCACATGCTATGAATGCAAGAGAAGTGGACACATACGACCTGATTTCCCTATGCTTAAAAAGAAAGAAAGAAAAGAGAGGCATTCTGAAAGGAATAGAAAGAAGTTCTATAAATATGAAGCTAAGAAAAGTCTGAAAGATAATACTACTTGGAGTGTTAGCTATGGAGACTCTTAAAAAAGTGAATCCTTAGAATGTGAGTCATCAACTCAGAAGAATATGGGATTCAGTGCTAATACTTCTTTTCCACATACATGTTTTATGGCCAAGGTACGCTCTGCCGAGGCTTTAACAAATTTATCTCTTGATAAGAATTACTATTCTAAAAATAGTACTTCTAATGAAGAAACTTCATCCTAAAAAAATGAAGAACCTTCATATGAATAATTATCTTTATTTTCCAAGTTACTTGAAGAAAAAAATTGTAAAATTTCTAAGAAATTAGACAAGGAAAATACTAGGGAAGAAATTCTTACAAAAGAGATTTCATATCTTTCTTCAGATATTAAAGATAAAGAAGAGCTTTTAGAAAAAATTTCTAAGGACCTTGAGAAAGAAAATCATGATAAGGAAGAACTTTATAAAGATCTTAAGAATGCTATTTTAAAGATGAAAGTTTTTGAGGAAAAATATAACTCTAAGGAAATGATTCCTGAGGATAAGAATTTTTTCGTTAGACTAAAATCTGAAATATTTTCTCTTAAGAAGCTTCTTGCAAAATTTACTTCTGGGAAGTAAAATTTTGACAAGATGTATTCTCAAATTAAACCTCACGGAAACACTACTGGAATAGGTTATACTCACCAAAACCAGTTTTCAAAAACAACTATTTTGTTCCTTCTAGAGACCCTTTTTGCACTAAGTGTCAAAGTGGTGGGCATTGGAAGAAAAAATGTTCTTTGAATAGAGTTCAATCTATTGAGTTTCATAAAGCATATTTTTCTAAACAAATGTGGATACCAAAAATTTTGTTATCTAAAAATTCCGGATCCAAGCAAGTCTAGATTCCAAAAACCTAACTTGTTTCTTATTTTCAGGAAAATAGTGAAAGTACCAACAGTAATACTTAGTATATGGATAGTGGGTGTTCTCGACCTATGACTGGTAACAAAAGCTATTTCGGAAATATTATCAAGACGAAAGGAGGAAAAGTAACTTTCGAAGACAATGCTCAGGGAGAAATTATTGGTATAGGTAATATTGTTCTTCTTGAAAAAACTTTGATTTCAAATGTTTTGTTTGTTAAGGGTCTTAAGCACAACCTCATCAGCATAAGTCAATTATGTGATGAAGGATACCTTGTGAATTTTAAGGAATGATAAGTTCTTAATACACAATTCCAAGAAAGTGTTTATTCTTTCTTCCCATAGGCAAGAGAATGTTTACACTTTGAACTTTGAAGACCTAAGGAGCCATGAATTACCTTGCCTTAGTGCAATGGAATATCATTCTTGGTTATGGCATAGAAGACTAGGTCACTGTAACCTTAGAAACTTATGTAAACTCTCTAAGAAGAAACTAGTTAAGGATCTACTGAAGCTTTGATTTGATTCTTCTAAAGTTTTTGATCCTTGTAAATATGGAAAGAAACATAAATCTAGTTTTAAATCAATTGGTGAAGTCTCAACAACTAATGTGTTATAGTTGGTGTACATGGATCTTTTTGGTCTAACACAAACTGGAAGCATTGGAGGCAAATACTATGTGTTTGTTCTAGTTGATGATTACACTAGATTTACATGGGTCTATTTTCTAGAAAATAATTTTGAAGATTTTTCTTATTTCAAAAGTTTTAGAGCCCAAGTTAAAAACGAAAAAATCCTTCCACTAAAAACTATTCATAGTGATCATGGAGGAGAATTTCAAAATTCTGATTTTGCAAATTTTTGTTGTAAAAAAGGTATTACTCACAAATTTTCAGCACCTAGAACACCTCAACAAAATGGTGTTCTTGAAAGAAGAAATATAATTCTTCAAGAGATAACTAGAACCATGTTGAGTGAGTATTCTGTTGCTAAACATTTTTGGGCTGAAGCTATAAGTACTGCTTGTTATACTATAAATCGAGTTTTGATTAGACCTTTTCTTAACAAAACTCCTTATGAGTTATGGAATGGTAGAAAACCTAGACTTTCCTACTTCAAGGTATTTGGTTGCAAGGTTTTCATCATGAATACTAAATATAATCTACCCAAATTCACACCAAAATCTGATGAAGGAATTTTCTTAGGCCACTCCACAACTTCTAAGGCTTATAGAGTTTTCAATAAAAACACTTTTACTGTTGAGGAAATAGTACATGTAAAATTTGATGAGTCTGATCCTTTTGTTTTTAATCCATCCCAACCTACATCCTCAGATGTGTTTTCAAAAACTGATTATCAACCTTTTATAGAAGATCCTTCTGATGAGGAAAATGTTCAAGAAGATGCTTCTGAAACATTTACCCCAGAAGACTTTCTACCCTATGTTGATGAACAGGTTTTACAAAACCCAAATCAGTTGTTTCTTAAGAATCATCCCAGAGATAGTATCATTGGTGATGTCAGTCAAACTATAAGGAATATAAGTTCCTTAAGAAATGAAGTAGAACATCTAGCATTCCTTTCCTAATTGGAACCAAAAAGAACTGATGAATCTTTAAGTGATGATGATTGGATCAAAGACATGCAAGATGAGCTAAATGAATTCGAAAGGAATAAAGTCTGGACCTTGGTTAAAAAACCTAAGGAAACATCTATTATTGGAGTAAAATGAGTCTTTAGAAATAAGTGTGATGAAAATGGGGTCATAGTTAGAAATAAATCTAGACTAGTTGCTAAAGGCTATAATCAACAAGAGCTAATAGACTATGAAGAAACCTATGCTCTAGTAGCTAGACTTGAATCTATCCGTATATTACTTGCCTTTATGGCATTCTTTAATTTTAAACCTTTTCAAATGGATGTGAAATGTTCTTTTCTTAACGGTTATGTTCAAGAGGAAGTTTCTGTTGAACAAACTCCTAGTTTTGAAGATACAAAACATCCTAATCATGTTTTTAGACATACCAAATCTTTGTATGGCCGTAAACAAGCCCCACAAGCTTGTTATGATAGACTTATAGGATTTTTACTTCTAAATAACTATGTTAAGGGAAATGCAAATCCAACCCTTTTTATAAAGAAAGATAAGAAAAATGTTTTGATTATTCAAATTTATGTTGATGACATTATATTTGGTTTAACTCAGCAATATTTAACTGATTCCTTTGAGGATATAATGAAATATGAGTTTGAAATGATTATGATGGGTGAGTTAAAATTTTACCTTGGTTTTCAAATTTCTCAAAAACCAGAAGGAATCTACATATCCCAACATAAGTATATTAAATATCTTCTTAAAAAGTATGGGTATGACAACACTAAGAGTATAAGTACTCCTATCGGTACCTCAAACACACTTGATCTTGATGAAGCTGGGAAACCAGTAGATTAAACATCTTTTAGAGGTATGATAGGAAGTCTACTTTACTTGACAGCTAGTCGACCAGACTTGATGTTTTCAGTATGCTTATGTGCAAGATATCAATCCAATCCTAAGGAATCTCATTTAAAGGCAATGAAAAGAGTTTTTTGCTACTTAAAGGGAACCATGGATCTAGGACTATTTTATACTTCTAGAAATGATTTTGTTTTAAAAATCTTTTCAGATGCTGACTTTGGTGGATGTAGAATGGATCGAAAGAGTACATCCGGAACTTTTCATTTCTTAGGAGATTCATTAGTTTCTTGGTCATGCAAGAAGCAACATTCTGTAGCACTCTCCACTGCTAAAGCTAAATATGCAGCAGCTGGAAGTTGTTGTGCTCAAGTGTTGTGGATGCAACACACACTCACAGATTATGGCTTGCGTTTTACTAAGACTCAAATTTTTTGTGATAAAACAAGTGCCATTTACCTTAGTAAAAACCCTACACATCACTACCATGAAAAGCACATAGATATTTGGCATCACTTTCTTTGGGATCACACACTTAAAGAAGATATCATTCTTGAGTTTATCGGAACACAAGATCAACTTGCTGATATTTTCAAAAAATATTTACCCTTTGATAGATTTGAATACATTAAACAGAAGTTAGGAATGATAACTTTAAGGTAATCTTTCTTTATTAAATTCTGGTTGAACAATTCTCCTTACATTAATAAACTCCTTTTCATAGTGGGAGTACATTTTCTTGTCAGCATAATCAAAATTTTCGTAGTCAGTTTTTTTAAGGATTTTGTAATCAAAATTTTCAGTCATTTTTTCAAACTTTTTTAACTAAAACATTCATAATGAAACTTTCATACTAGAACTTTTGTAATTAAATTTTTGTACTAGAAATTTCGTAATGAAATTTTCGGAACTGGAACTTTCGTAATGAGAATTTTCGTATTGGAATTTTTCGTACTCATACTTTTCGTACTGAAATTTTTCTTACTCAAACTTTTCGTACTGGGATTTTCGAAATCATACTTTTCATACTAGAGTTTTGGTACTCAAATTCTTTTCAACTTTAAGTTTTTCATAGTTAGTTATTCGTAGTCAAATTTTTCTTCAAGAAGAATATTACCTATTACGAATAAACTTTCTGGCTAATCCGAAAGGTATGATTTCCTTACTTAAGTGTTTATAGTCATATTTTTCTTGCTGGTATTTTCCTATGAGTTTTAAAGTTTCTAGGATTTTAGTCTTCTTAAATCCGATTGTTTTTCTTAAAACCTCAAAAGATCATATTAAAGATTTCCTTACGGGTATGTTTTCAACCGTCAGATCAGATCATAGAGTTTTTCAACCGTCAGATGGTTTTTGGAAGTTCAATGGTCACAACCATCGCCTATATAAAGGGGACCCCCAAATGGTTGTACCACATCGATCTTCAAGCTCTCGCATGTTTACGTTCTGCCTCCCTTCTTAATACCCATTCTGAATACTTTCAAAGTCCTTCATTCCGAATGTCTACTAAAGCTACTTCTTAGGATATGTCAACTATCAAGCCAATCTCAAAATGGTTAGTTTACAGGGAGAGGTTAGTGCATCTGAGTTTCTACAAGTATGATTCTCTTAAATCTAAGAATATTAGATTGAATGGCTGGGAGGATGTTTGCTTATCAAAGCCAGCGAAACAGGATCTAGTTTATATAGATTTTCATGTTGAGTTTTACGAGTCTGTTTCCTTCCTTAAGGAAGATGGCAGAGAGAAGATTTTGTTCAAATCTTATGGAAAGACTTATATGCTTTCTTACACCAAGGATACAAGATTGGTGGGTCTATATTATGAAGGTGAAGCTGAGTTTTGTTCACATAAGCTTCCTTAGGAGAAAGGAAGTTTCAACAAAGTGAAGGCATTGAAATGCCTTGGACTTAAAGATGCCAAGAATGCTAGGATTTCTCATATCTCTTCGAACAATCAAATTCTACAGCTATGGGTACAAGGATTTTTAGTACAGAGAAGGGGTTATAAGGATAATCTCAAGAAGACTGATATATGCATCTTAGATTTTTTGGTAAATCTAAGGAAGTTGAATTTGATGAGGCATGTTTTGACTAAAGTTAAGAATATTAAAGAAGGGAATCTGAAAACACAGATCATAATGTATCCGGACTTGATTTCTAAGCTTATTATCAGGTGTATTAATTCATTTAAAGTTTCTTACACTTAGAAGCAAAGAAATTTCAAGGTAATGATGGGTAGTGATGATAAATTAAAGAGAATGAATATGGGTTTTTCTGTTGAATCCGTAGAATTCTACCCTTTACCATAGAAAGAGGCTGAGGCAGCTCAGAAAGATCAACAAACTCTTGAACCATCTAAAAAGGAAGGGAAGAAGAGAAAGTTGAAAGAAGTGGTGGCTGAAGACAAGACCCAGAAAGCTAAGGAAACTCAATCTGCACCACCCAAGCCAAAGAAACAAAAATCCTACCTAGATGAAGTGGCTGCTAAGTGGAGGGAAGACAAGGAGAAGAGAAAAGAAGGGGACCCTCAGTTCGGATTAGATCCTGCTGAGGCAAAGACCTTATAAGAGAAATATTCTGATGAGTTATAAAGACAATAAAAAGAAAAGAAGATTAAGAAAAAGATGTCTGAAGCTGAGCTTGTACAATCTCTATTGAGAGATACATAAGTATCCTCTTAGAAGATCCCCATTCCGAAAAATTTTGATGTCCAACCATTACCAGAGACTCCTGGGAAAAAGTAATTCACTCCAGAAACATCCAAAGGGAAAGTGGTTGTTGAAGAAGTCTAGAAAATAGCTGGTAAAGAAGTAGTAGAGGAAGAAGAAGAAGAAGACGGAAGTGCTGATCTAGATGACCTAATTAAACAAGTTTAATATTATCAAGAAAAGGATGAATCTACAAAACTTGTTACTCCGGGAAAGGGAGTTGAGAAAGTAGGAAGGAAGGATGATGATAAGGAAGAGGAAGAGAAGGAAAATGTTTTTTCCGAGGAAGAGACCTATGAGAAGAATTTTCTTGAGGAAGGAGAAGAAAAGGAGAAAATAGATGAAGACAAGATTGTTCAACTATATGATAGTGAGAAAGAATCTCCAGATGACCTACCCATTCCGAAAACTAATAAAGGTAAGCAAGTGATCATAGATACACCAACAAAAGATATCATCAGAAACAAAAATTTTGGTGGTTCCTCTAGAAGGAAGCTGGTTGAAACTCAAGAAGAATAATCCCC
Organism: Viscum album; assembly: GCA_963277665.1. Classification (NCBI taxonomy): domain Eukaryota; kingdom Viridiplantae; phylum Streptophyta; class Magnoliopsida; order Santalales; family Viscaceae; genus Viscum; species Viscum album. The sequence goes on along the minus strand of OY728148.1, from coordinate 93,475,851 downwards.
AAGCAAGTTATCGAATTCGGAGTCATCAGAACAGGGTCATGACTTTGCTGTTGAGTCTTTGAAAAAGTTGGTGGACACCATTCCGACATTTTCCACTATAGACTCCAGATACCAGATGCTGCAACGTAGCTTGAATCAGAAGTGAGAATCCTTATCTATGGTGATGGATAAGTGTGTAAATATTTAGGCTGATCATATAAATTTCCCTATTGATTATGATGTTCACAAAAAATCCTGTAGAAAAATCACTTTGTGGTCTAAGAAAGTTGAAGAAGACATGGCTGAGTTTGATCGTTTTCAGAATGACGTTAAAGAGGATTTTGATACCATGTATACCAAGAATAAGAATCTTCAAGATGATATGATCATTGAGCAAAGTTCTCGGAAACAACAAGTAAAGTAATTGAATGGTAAGGTTAATTATCTTGCTCAAAATTTTAAAAGGGATTGAGATCTCTAGATTGAGCTCGAAGAAAAGCTTGTAAAGAAAGATAAGTTACTGAAGATGAAAGAAGGGTCCATGAAGGCTTAGGAAGAAGTCTTGAAAACTCAATATGAAAGGATAAAATCCTTGGAGAGGCAAGCTGAGGAGGATCAAAAATATTTTAAGAAGCTGAAAACCTTGTTGAAGAAGCTTATCCTGAAGGAAAAGGAAGACAAATAGACTCAATTATATCTTTTGTTGCATTTTTCTTTCCTTGTAAAAATTATTTCAACTCTAATGAAATTTTTGGTTGGTTGTATCTTGTGTTATTAAGTACTAATGTTTCAGGTACTTTATTTATTTTCCATTCCATTAAATTCTTTTTGAAATTCACAAAGGGGGAGAGGGAAAAAGAACTTCTCAAAAGAGGGAGAAGGAAAAATTTCTAAGTTAAGAACTATCCCTAAGTAATGGGGAGATTATCTAAGGGAGAGTTCCTCATTATGAATTTTTTCATTTCCAATGATAATGAAAACTCCACTCCGAAAATTCAGAATACAATCCTTAGAGTTTCTATGCCTAAGGGGGAGTTATTTGTATTCACTATCATCCATGAACAAAGGGAGATAAGTTTTAATTTCAAAGTCTAATGAAAATTTTCAAAGTCCTTATATTCTTTTTTGAAAGGTTGTTTGTGATTTCCAAAAAGGGGGAGATTGTTGGGTCAATAAGGTTTTCCTTATGACTTTTCTATTCCTTCTTGTTTTGAAAATCACAAACACCTTACACTTAAGAAAATAAATATTTTACTTCTATAAGGAAAATTTCCTTACTTAAGGAAATTTACCCTAACCTAGATTTCCTTACACATATCAATATTTTTCTTAAGTATAAAAATCAGATTCATACCTAATACTTCGGAATCATATAATACTTAGATATGAATCATTCTATTTTAGGATCCAATTTCTGGATATGAACTGTAATGAAGTTCCATTCCAAATTCTGGATACAAACTATAATGAAGTTCCATTCCGAATTCTGGATACGAACTCTAATGAAGTTCCATTCCAAATTCTGGATATGCACTCTAATGAAGTTCCATTCCAAATTCTAGATATGAACTCTCATATAGTTTGACTTTGAATTCTGGATACGAACTCTCATATAGTTCCACTCCAAACTTCTATGAGTTCGACTCCGAACTTCTATGAGTTCGACTCCGAACTTCTATGATTTAGACTCTGATCTTCTATGAGTTCAACTCTGAACTTCTATGAGTTTGACTCTGAACTTTTATGAGTTCGACTCCAAACTTCTATGAGTTCAACTCTGAACTTTTATGAGTTTGACTCCGAAATTTTACTAGTTTGACTCCGAACTTCTACAAGTTCGACTCTGAACTCTGTAAGTTCATATTCTAAACTCTGGTGAAACCAAACTCCAAATTTCCTTAGAAATTCAGACTCTGGATTTCTACAGAATTCAGGTTCCGAATTCTTATAAAACAGCATCCGAATATCTATTTATTATAGACTTCGAATTCCATTTTGGTTAGACTCTGAACTTTTATTTTCTTACATTCCGAACTTCAGTTTTTCTTATACTTATACTTGTTTCATTACAAAACGATGTCGTGATTTCAGATACACATGTTTTGTTATAAAACGATGTCGTCCATTTTGTTTCTAACTAACCGTTGGTTAAGTGACATGTGTACAGGTCCCTCCAAAATTTAAGGAAAATATGACCATTGGAGGAGGGAGCGAATCGTTCGAACCGAGCCTATAAATAGGAGCTCATTTGATAGAGCTCGATACACAGAACTTTGACAACTTTGACACAACTTGTGCTTACATGCTGTTGAAGTGATTTCTAGAGAGAGAGTCTCTTATTAACTCTCAAGCTTTATGTAGAAAGTTTAAACAACTTGTTCAAACTTTTCCTTGTGCAGACTTGCTTCATGTGACTTGATTGTTGGTGATTAAAATCGAGGGCTTCTGGGGATAGGAAGACAGAGGTTCTAACACCTTGATGTTGAGGGCTTCCTTGCTGAGGAAGACAGAGGTGCCGACTACCTTGAAGTTGAAGACTTGCGGGGATATCAATATAGAGACTCTGATCTTCATATCGAGGGCTTACTCGGGTGTGGGTAAGACAGAATTTCTTGAAAGTATAAATCAAGGGACCTTTATCCAAGGTTTTCGGATACCCTTCTCTTTGGGTTAAAAGAGTTATTGTTTGTTATTGGTAGTTTTACTACTTGTTTTCCACTGATTTTTGTATTACTTAGGAAAGTATAACATTCTTATATTTCCTTACTTGTACTCTGATTTAGTTAGATTCTAGACACTCTAAGGTAGAATCTCATATTGTAAACTTTGGTTAAGTTTCATTTTCCGGATCCATATTTTTGGAATTGGTTTTTCGGAATCACTTTCCATAGTAAAGCAAGTGTATAGAACTAGAAGTTTTTAACTTCATACTTTGTCCCAATCTTTCAATTGGTGTTAGAGGTGTTTTGAATTTTCTTAGTTTAACTTTGTTAAACTTAGATCTTTCCTTGTTTAAGGAAATTTTTAAAGTGTTCAATTCACCCCCCTCTTGTATATTGAGCATCTACATCATTATTTTGACCCTACAATGTTCATAAACCACTTAGCCTTGGGCCTATGGGATATATAATGGGTATCCGTCTACCTATATTGAAAGATGTATTTGATTTCACAATAAAAAGTGGCTTTGGCCCCAACTTAAAAAAATATAAATTGAAGTATTTTTCAAAGAATATTTTTTAAATAGATTTTCAAAATGATAAGTATTTTTGATTTTTTTTGAAAAGTAATTTATGTATCAAATATATAGATACTTGATATAAAACGTTTTAAAAGTGTTTTTAATTAAGTAGCTATAAAATTATTTTTCGTTGTTTTTAGAACCCCTTACTAGGGAATTTTACGATCATCCTAATTTTTTAAAATATTTTCATTGGTTTTTTAGAATTTGTAAAATGGATGGGTTTTTTAAGAAGTTAGCACACGTGAATCTGATTAGTTATTTTATATAATTTTATAAAATATGATCTTATGTAATGTATTTTTCTAATTATATGGAACCTAGATCAGAAAATATACTTGGTTATATAATGTACTATATATTTTTTGGTTACTTTTTAAATTAAAAAAAATACAAAATTGTTTGTAGTACCGAATCTGGTAGTGTGGGTTCCAGTTGTCACATTGTTGAAATTAACCAGTGATTTTTCCATGCCAATCATTTATGTAGTGAATAACCATCCCCATTTCCACTCATTGATATTCACCTAGATTTAACTATCCTTTATTTATTGGGAACTTCCATGTATATAACCAACACTCCTTAATCACAGGATTTATTGTGATGAAATATGATCTTATATTTAATGATCTATATGGAACACTTATGCATGTACATGATATGAATGTGACAAGTGGTCCTGAAATTATATATCCCTCCAATGCATTGGGTAATGTCTTAATATTATGATATTCCATATTTGGTTTGTGGGAGGTTATCCTAAGCATTCCATGTTATGATGTCTTGGTGGTTTGAGTTGACTTATGTTTGTGATGTCATGTTTTATGTTGTTGCCACATTTCCTTGTTTCCTTTATTATATCATGTTATATCAAGACTATTTTTTCAAGATTATGATTCTCACCCCTCTTTTGTTACATTGACATGCCTCTTGTCTCACATGTACTAATTTACCTTATTCTGTGCTTTTTTTATTCCATTATTGGGATTTATAGATCACCACATTCTTATGTACGTCCCTAAGTTATCCCATGAATTTTTAAAATAATGATGGAATTTTAATATTATTTTAAGTAAGTTTTCAATAGTTTCATTATAAATAGTTTTCAAGTTATTATTCTACTATCCTAATTTACCAAAGACAATATGCCTCATGATCTTATGGGTTATACTAAGTGTGGATTTATGTAATAAATCATGAAATTAAGGTGGAATAAAATATGGGTTTTCATAGTTGGTATCAAAGAAAAGTCTAGATATTTTTGGGCATTAAGATTAGAAAACTCTAGTTAAATCCTTATAGATAAGAATAAATTATAGTAAAACATCCTTAAATTTTGGTAAAGTATAGAGTAAGTGGTTTATAAGAAAATACATCCATGTATGGATACCACAAGTAGATATGACTCTAGTATAGAGGTTCCTAGGGGTAATAAAACAAAAAAGAGCATAATGAGCTTGACTTGATCATCACTTGGTGCACAAAAATAGGCCTTACTGCACACCTGGGTTGACACTCTTGGGGGATCTTCTTTGGAAAATTCAAAATCCCATTATGAACCATTAAGGTAACAAAAATGCCCATAAGATTTTATATTAGGAGATTGATCATGGATAACTTAGATTGAAACCTATAAATACATAGGTTAAAGAATATATATCATTTATGAGTTATCTCTTTCATTTTCATGGTTTTCTGATTATGTATTTTTTAGTTTAAAAAATTATCACCCCTAATTTTCCCTTTATTTCTAGTCAATGGACGTAAATAAGAGGAAACAAGTCAACAAACCATGTGAAGGGAAATGTGATGACTACCCAAATGAGATGCCCAACCTGATATGAGTAGAAATCCTGAACTTATTGAAAATACTATCTCAATTGACTCAGGTTCTGAATAGAAACTTGAATATTGAGGAACACCCAAATCCCCCTAGGAAAGAGCAAGTTACAATTAAGACCTTTATGTTACAAAGGCCTATGAATTTCAATGGATATTCTAATTCCTTAATCATGGATCAATGGATAAAATACGTTGAAATAATATTCTCCATCCTTTAATGCTCTGAGAATGAGAAGGCTGTATTGGATGTTTATCGTATGGTGGGAGAAGCTGATCAATGGTTTATGTTGATCAAAAATACAATGTTTGATGAGGAGATCGAAGCACCAAAGTGGAAGGAATTTCGTAAGATTTTTTTCAATAAATATTTTCCACACACTCTTTGAATTAAAATCTAGAGGGATTTATTTAGTCTCAAGAAAAATACTGATGAATCCATCCGGTAATATGATCCAAAATTTAAAATACTTACACAATAAGATTCCAGATTTGTCATTAACCTTGAAAGTAAAGTTGACCACTTCTTTAGCGGGATAAAGAAAATTCTATAAAAATACTTATCCTTTTAGGAATTTGAAATATAACAGGAAATTTTATGATGTTCTCTCAAAATAAATATTAAGATCATCAAATATCAAGGGTCTCATGGGTATATTGAGAGGAATCAGAGAATAGAATTTAATTTTGGCAGTATGATAAAGTAATCTCATGGGGGTAAGAAAGTCCAACACCCCAATTTTCAAAAGTGTGGGAAGACGCATCCCATAAATTTTCTAAAGGTTAATGGGAAATGCTTTAGGTGTCTGAAAGAAGTGAACCTAGCTAGCGATTGCTTATGGGAGAAACCCACCAATGTGATAGAATAAAGGAATTCTCCAGTCAACCCGCATCCCATAGCCCAATGCTTCAACATCATAGAACATGGACACTATTTGAATCAGTTCCCTAAGCCAAGGGTTGTCAACAATAACCAATTGAAAAACCTCCAAGGAATAGAGAGAAAGTAAGATATTATGAATTCAAAACTGCTGAGGTAGATCCTAACAATGAAGTGGTGATAGGTACACTAGATTCAAGAATAGAGAATATACTTTTTTATTATGGTTCTACTAATTCCTTCATATCTCACAAGTCTTTCAGAACTATTAAAACACCACCTCAAAACATGGAATTTGAGTTATTGGTGAATACATAAAATTGTTCAATTATTTCATCCCAATCATATAAATAATCTCCTATCAAAATTTGCATGAATAATTTCCTAGAAAACCTTGTGATACTCCCTTAATAAAAATTTTATTCAATTTTGGGTTTGGATTGGGTTCCCTTATATCGATCAAACATGAATTTTTAGGAGAAGGAAATCAACCTTCATCTAATGAATCATCCTCCAATTCTATACAAGTTCAAGGATGAGGATGAATCTCATTTGGTATCATCATCTCAAGTATGGATATTATTTTCATATGAGAAATAATATCTCACTCAAATTATTGAGACTAAGGAAAATATCATCATTGAATACATACCAATTATGTGGGAATTCATTAACGTGTTTCCTAAACAATTTCATGGTCTTCCTGCTAGAAGATAGGTTTAGTTTTCAATCAAGCTCATACCCGGATATTTTTCAACATCAAAGAATCCATACAGAATTGTCTTTGTTGAACTTGAGGATTTGAAGAAGCAGCTATAGGAGAATCTGGATTAAGGGTTTATACAACCAAGTGCTTCACTATGGGTTTAAATGATCCTATTCATCAAGAAGAAGTATGGTTCAATGCACCTATACATTGATTATCATGATCTAAAAAATATCACAATAAATAAAAAGTATCCTCTACCATGGATTAATGAATTTTTTGATCAACCACATGGATCCAAGTACTTCTCTAAGGTAGATATTTGATCAGGATATTATCAAGTAAAGGTGAAGGAGGATATCCCCAAGATTACTTTTTATAAAAGTTTAGGGTACTATGAGTTCATATTGATTCCATTTGGACTAAATAATTCTCCAAAAATCTTCGTGGACTTGATGAATAGTTTCTTTTGGGATTAACTCAAGAAATTTGTGTAGTATTTATAGATGATATTATTATGTACCCTAAAATAAAAGAGGAACACGAGAAGCATTTAAATGTCAAACTAAAGAATTTTTTAAAGGAAAATTTATTTGTGAAGTATATAAAATGTGATTTTTGTATTGAGAAAGTAAATTTCCTAGGGCATGTTATCACCAAAAAAGGGATAACTGTGGATCCATAAAAAAGAGAGTCAATCAAAGGATGGACTAGACTAACATTTGTGATGGAAATATAAAGTTTCCTTGGATTAGATGGGTACTATCATCGATTTGTGAGAAAATTATCTTGATTCTCAAGCCCACTAACCAAGATAACTTGGAAGGGTGTAAAATTTTTATTGACTAATGAATGTGAAGAGATATTTAAAGAGCTAAAAAAGAGGCTAATCACAAAACCTATGCTCACAATACCCTATATTGGGGAAGTATTTGATATATATAGAGATGTGTACAAAACTTTATTGGGCCGTGTAGTCATGCAAGATGAAAAATTGCTAGCCTATGCCTCTATCCAATTAAAGATCCCTGAGAAGAACTACTCAAAACATGACCTAGATTTGGATGTAGTGATCTTTATGATGAATATTTGGGGACATTATCTCTACTTGGAGAAGTGTGAAAAATTTATGAATCATAAAATCCTTAATTATATATTCACACAAAAGGAGCACGGTATATGCCAAAAAAGGTGGTTAGAGATGATCAAGGATTATGATTGTTCAATCCATTAACATCATATAAATGTGAAAAAATGGAAAATACTTTGATCAAGAAGAATACTGAAACCCTATCCATGATGATAATTGAGAGGGATCCAATATTCTTGGATATATATAGGATGGACATGGGAATAATAAAAGGATATTTATCCTACCTTTATCAAATGACTGCTCAACCATATATTATTGAGAGTATGAAGGAGGACTAAAAAAATGATGAGTTTATACAGAAGAATGTTGTGAATATTCAACAGTTTATATTTTCTAAAGATGGATTTATAGGGTTTGGAACCTGGACATGTTTCACATTAAAACCAAAACTAAAGAGTTAACTTCTAGATTATGTACATAGCTCATCCTTATCTATTCATCCAGGAAGCACTAAACACTGTTAGAAATAACTTCTATACCAATTCCCATATCCCAACAATTTAGATAAACTATTGGGATAGGGTACCTATGCCTATAGTTTTCTTAAAACCATTGGTATAATAGTTTTTAGAGTGTGTATTCCTAACAGTTTTCAAAACTATTGGAATATGTAATGCCTGCCCCCAATTTTCCCAACGGTTTTTCTATAACCGTTAGGATATAGCATACTTATCCTCACTTATCTTTACCCAATGGTTTTAAAAACCTATTGGTATATTAATTAACCAAGGTTCGCTGTGGTTTTTTAAAACCGTTGGGATAGAATACCACAAATACCAAGATCTCGATCTACCGTCATTGTGCCCTAAACGAGAGCTCCTATTCTCTGTAGTGTGCGAACCCTTATTTCCAACAATTGATTTTTTTATTCTACTTTAAATATGTATGTTATAATTGATTTTTATGTTCTCCCTCCATTTTTCCCTTTTCATTCATATTTATTTAAAGACAATATTGTTTTTTGTTTTTATTTTCTCTAAATGACACATCCCCTTTTCTTTATGAACTCTTCTTCCCAACCTGCGATCCATCCTTTTTTCAGATCATTGTTTGTTCTTCCACTTCAAATTAGTATGTTCTAACTAATTTATATGTTCTCCCTAGATTTTATTTTACCTTTTTTCATTTGTATTGATTTAAAGACACAATTGTTTTTTGTTTTTTGTTTTGATCAATAATTTTGGTTCTTGATGATTTATTTGGAGTGGTGTTTATAATGTCATAGTTATCACAAAATTTAGTTATAATTATAGGAAAATATGAGACCCATGTCATGTGTGGAGTGAAAAATAAAATAGTTATTGGGTCACTGGGAACACAATGATTGGTCTAATGGAGGGGTTATCCCAAGTATACCATTAGTTACCCAATGGATGTGTATTCTGTATATGGTATCCTAATGATATTTTTTAAAATAAATTATTGATTTTTGTGGTTTTAAGAAATAAAACATCCTCCTAATATCTTTTCAGTCCTTTGAAATATATGAGTTGGGGTGTGGGGTATCGGTCGTGGGGTTGGGGTTTGGGGCACCGGTCGTGGGGTCGAATCCCCTGACCATCTTTTTTGTAGCCTGCATATCATAATTGACCCAAATTTTAATTAATCGGATAAGTTATTATTATTTCAATTTAGATAGACACCATTGTTTTGGACTAAAATGTTCCTACTCATGAATTCATAATAAGCAATCAAAAGTGTATGTCCAATAATTCAGCAAACAAGCATAATTAAGAAGGGATAAAAAATACCTCAAATAGATACCTAAAGACTGTGTATTATTCAAACAAGAAGAATTAACATGGGAGAAAAAAATTAAAACTACATTCACTATTACCAACTTTAATATTGTAGATCTTGTAAAAAGGTGACTTTATTCGGAAATAGCTTTTAATTTCTGGTACCAAACATGTATCAATTTTAAAAAATAAGTACATGTTTTCGTATCAAACAGAGGACTTCTAAAACTGCCTTAGATGACACCACACACTCTGGAAAGATACACTCGACCACCCCTTGAATATTTGTAGTAACAACAGAGATTGTTTCTTTACACATGGAGTAGGATGATTCAAGAAGATAAGGTGGAAATGTTTATTGATAAGAGGGGATGATTCACATTTATAAACTGAATTTTATTCAATTTTGAGACTGGTGTGATGCTGTACAAAGGGGATGATGATGATACACTATCCATACCACTTCCACAAAATCATATTCAACTATCAAAAATGCACTATTTATATAAATATATCTATATAGTCAATTCACATGTACACAAACCAACACATAATAAATAATTGTCCAATAAATAAATAAATAAATATCTGTCGTGTTTTAAACCTAATAGATACACCAATATGTCTGTAATAACAAGAAAACCATAGAAAAAAATCATAACCTGCACAAGTTGTTTTTTTAGTAAAAAACCATCACAAGAACTTTAAAAAATATGATACAATAACAACATAGCTAAAATTTATAAAAAACACATAAACGAATAGCAAAAAAAAGATGACTCAACCTATAGATATATTATGATTGTAAATTAAAGTTCTTTCACCCTTGGATTTCACTATATTTGAGAGGGTGATGTCTTCTAACCGGTTTAGCCAATAAAATCTCTATAGAATAAAAAAGGTAACCTTGAAATATCCTCATATCGGACCTTCAGTATCTCAAAAAGGACAGCTCAAAATGACTAGATTACCTCTATATAACATCTGTCTTTTTGTTACTCTTACACATCTTTATGATTTCGATTGGGTGTCATAAAATCTAAACATGATATCATGTGGTTACATAGTATTTTTATTGATGGGTTATATGTATTTCCATTAGTGAATTTTTGAATATCATGAACCTTATAAATTTCTTCATATACTCTAGACATTGGTACTCATACTAGAAGCTTCCCCTACCAAAAACCTCAATGAATTATCCAGATCATTACTAAATCCACCATTACATGTATAAAATGTACCTCTTCATAATTTAAACACATAGACTCCACTTTTATCTACCCACCAAATTCATGCTTCTTGTTTGAATCTTTCAGATTGAACTTGTCCACCTCTTTGCATTGAACACACCACCTGCTGACAACACAGTTTAGTATACTTCCCGAACATAACTCATGAATCCTAAAATTTAATATCTATTAAAATGATTATTCTATATCTATTGAACTAGATTAATATTCTTGAAATGATAATTCCATGTTGTTGGTGTGTTATCATCTTCTAGGATCACCCAAGTGTTTCATATGTTGAATAAATATACGAAGATCCAACATTTTTCTCTGAAAATCACTCTAAATCAGAACCATAAATTATACCACTTGATAATTTTTATTGAATGTGAGTCTAATAATACCCCACTAAATTTATATTATCATGATCACACTAAAGTCTCACAACCAAACTTGTGACCACCACCCATCCATAATATCCACATAGTTATCTATTAAATGTTTTTATCCAATCATTGAAGATCCCTCTGATTTATTTCCCCTCCATTATTGGGAATAATGATCTGACATACTATTTCATCTATGGAACTCATCTGACTACATCCATGTAAATCCACCATAGAAAACCATAATCGAGTATCTGTCCTATGAAATTGTTGAAACTCCATCAGTATACTGTGAGATTTATAGGGAACATTATAAATAAATTTCAGAAAAGTACCTATGAAACTATGGTGGTGTCCTTGTTATATGAGGGATATCAATTATAAAAAAAATCAATGATATCATAATAACTTGAAACTATCCAAAATAAAAAATTCTGGAAATATTTGAGGTACTTGGCATTATGATCTCCCAATAAAACTCATCCTTATTGAAATTAAAGAAATTGATGTCCTTTTTTAGGTGTTATATTAGTTTTTAAATTTTTTTATGCAATTGTGATATTTTTAGGGATATCTGTCCTTTGTGAAAAGTAAGGGAGAAGCTGTGGGTGAATTCTATGCATTCTATGGAAAATAGTGGATTTTTGTGTATTTTATGGGAAACAGAAGACAATGGAAAATAGTGGAATTCAGTGTGAATTCTGTGTATTATGTGCTTTGTGTATAGAAAATAATGTAATTATATGTATTCCATAGTGAGGGAATTCTATGTATTATGTGTTTGTGATTTGTGTATGGTATTATTCTATTTTCAATAAATTAGGTGTATGGTATTTAACTGTTTTTATTGTGGTGTTTTATGGTATTGTTTGTTTTATGGAATGTTTGAGATGGTATTGTATGCTATATTGAATTTGGACCTGCTCTGGATAAAATAGAAAGGGTATGGTATGTTGAATTTTGTAGAAACTCTATACCAATGGTTCAGAAACTATTGGTATATTTTAGAGGGCCATTTATACCAACAATTTTTATTAAACCATTGGGAAAATCCTTGGAAGAAGTCTATACCAACGGTTTAGGAACCGTTGGTATAGTTTGAAGGCTTAGGATCTAGACCAATAGTTAGAAACCATTGGTATTTGTTTATCCCAATGGTTATCAATAAACTGCTACTATTGATGATTTTCCAGTGGTCTATGCCAATGGTTAAGGAATAACCGTTGGTAAAGGGATATCGCTACAGCTTATCACCCAACGGTTCTTCAAACAGTTGGTATAAGATATACCGATGGTTTTCTGCTCTATACCAATGGTTTAAAACCATTGGTATAACCTTAGTTTCCAGCAGTGAAAATGTTTATATGTTTAAAGAAAAACATATGGTGGGATAACATGAAGAGGGATATTGTGGAGTTTGTATCTCGATGCCTAGTATGCCAATATGTCAAGATAGAACAATAAAATTCTAAGGGTATGATAAAACCATTTCAGATACCAGTATGGAAATTAGGAAACATAACAATGGATCTATTCATAGGAATACCTAGAATGACTAAATGAAATAATTCCATTTGGGTTGTAGTTGATCACCTTACATAGTTGGCACATTTCATTAATATCAAGGAAGATTTGTATCTTGACCAAATAACCAATATATACACAAGGTAAGTAGTAAGACTACATGGATTCGGAATATATATTTTATCTAATAGAGAGATGATATTTACCTCATGGTTTTGGAGAAGCATTTAGTAAGAGTTGGATATAGAACTAAGATTCAGCAATTCTTATCACCCTTAAGTGGATGGTTAGTAAAAAAGTTCCATTAAAACTTTAGAGAATATTATGAGACCTTGTTCAATAGATATACAAGGATGTTGGTTTTAGAAAATTCCCCTAGTAGAGTTCTCATATAAAAACAATTTCTATTCTAGAATTCAAATGAAACCTTATGAGGCCACTACTACAAAACATGCCTTTAACAGCACTAAAAAAAGTGATAAAAAAGGACCCATTTATCATAACATTTATTAAACGCTAATAAAGGTTCACATTATCAATGCTGATGGAGGACCCCTTTATCAGAGTATTTAATATAAGTGATAAAGGGGCATACAGTAGTGTGCTATAATAGCACACTGTAGCACCAGTGTAGTGTGTTGTAAAAGCACACTGTAACACCATAAAGAGCACCAGAAAGTTAAAAAAATTAAGTATAAATACATAATTTAATTGAAATAAAATTTATAAAAAAATACAAGAAAAACATTGTATTATAGATATTTCAAACATTGGTTTATATAATTACATGAGTAAGTATAGATTATTAAACACATCAGAAAACATCAATATTCCTTTGTCTTTTTCCCATAACCCCAACTCATGCTATTTCTAATCAGACCACCCCTTCTTAAGAAAAATAACACACAAATAGAATAAAAAAATTCTTATGTTAGTAATAATATAAAGAAATAAATTGTATAGAAAGTGTTAATTTTAAACTAAAATTCAAGTCATACCAGAAACACTGTGTATGAGATTGAGTTGTGGTTGATTATTGTATGTCACACCATTTCTTGTTCATCTTCCAGCATTATCTCTGTGAAAATTAAATAAATAAGTATAAGATAAAAAGGATAAGGAAATTAATTTAGTAATATAAGATAGAATGATGATAAAATAATCTAGGCTCGTTTTCTTGGTTTTTGCGATGTTATGCACATTTTAAACTAAAATGACTCTTATATATTGAAAAGATGCACTTTGAGTTCTACCAGTCACAATGTGCATGAAATTTAGGTGAGTATGATTACTACAAGTCCCAAATAACTTATGGATTTTTTTCCTAAGGTATCCAAACAATATTAATGTGTTTCCTTAGTTGAGTATGCCCATTGTATTTTTTTAATAAAATATCATTTTAAATTAAAAACATGCACTTTGAGTCATACCAGTCACATCGTGTGTTAGTTTGATGTGAGACCAATTATGACACATCAAAAATGAGTTATGTATTACTTTCCAAAAACATAAATACAATCCGAGTTTGTTTTCTTGATTTTTAGTGAGTAAAAATTTTTGAACTAAAATATCAATTTTAAACGGATAACGAACACTTTTAGTCATACTGGGAACATCATGTATCAGATTAAGGTTTGACTGATTTCTATAAAAAAATGAATTATGGATCATTTTTATATAGTATAAAAACAATAAAAATTCATTTTATTAGTTTTGAGTATGTCACTTGTCTTTTTACTAAAATTAGTGTCAATTTTAAATAAAAAGACGCACTTGGAGACATACCAGTCAAATCATGTATCAGATTGAGGTGCAGCTAATTTATAAACAGCCCAAATGAATTATGGATCATTTTAATAAATTATGAAAATAACATGAATTGTTTTTATTGGTTTTGAGTATGTCACTTTTATTTTTTACTGAAATGTAATTTTGAAATGGAAACACACAATCTGAGTCATACCGATCACATCATGTGTTGGCTCGACATGAGACTAATTTTTATACATCCCAAATTACTTATGAATCATTTTCCTAAACTATTAAGACAATCCAACTGTGTTTTAAATATTTTTAGTGAGTGACACTTTTTGAACTAAAATAATAAATTTAAACTGATAATGGACAATTTAAGTCATATTAGGAACATCATGTATCAGATTAAGGTGCAGATAATTATTACACATTAAAAATGACATATGGATCATTTTTATAAAGTATCAAAATAATAAGAATGTGTTTTATTTGTTTTGAGTTTGTAAGTTGTCTTTTTTATTGAAATAAATCTCAATTTTAAATAAAAATATAAACTTGGAGTCATACTGGTCACACCATGCATCATATTTAGGTGAGGATGATTATTTTATGAAATATCCTATGTTTTTTAACTAGATAAGAATCCAAAGGAATTTGAATTTTTGTGTTTACTAGATGGCCCGTTCTTTGAACCGATCTTCAAAAATCAATTCCAAGAGTTAGAACACTTCAATGTTCTTTTCCGAACTTTGGTAAAGGTGTAAATGGTCCCTTGGGGTTTTCATTGAGTTTTGAGAGCATTAAGTCTAAAAATATCATATTTTGAATCTTTAACCAGGGTACATGGTTTGTCTAAAACTGTGTGGACCTCAGCAAAAAACCATGAAATTTTAGAGGGAGAGTATATTTTCCCCACACAAACTACACACAATTTTTTTCAGGCTGTGCATCTATCCCACATGGGTAGTGCCATTTAGGATGTACCTCCACACTATTCTCTGCACAATTAGTTTATGATTTGGAAAACCATAGGGAGTAACTGTTTGAGGTAAAATCCTTAAATAATGGCTGCAATATGGTTTGTACATGGTGTGGAAAAACCATGCGACCTAGTTTTTAGGGTGAAATAAAATTTCCCCCCTCACTTAAACTTATACCACATTTTCCTTTTACCTTATTCATCCATCAGATAAAACCCATTCTTCCTCTCCTTGGAGCTCAAGATCCTCCCAAACTAGGTATTGAGACAACTCTGTTGTTTGGTGTCTGATCTTTGATCCGTCGAAAGCAATGGACCTATCATGGTAAGATCCCCTAGTCTCTTAACTTCTATCTATGTTTATCTTCGAATCCATCATGCTATTTAGTTACAAGCTCATTTTTCCTATTTTTAGGGCATTTGACCATTTCTTAGATCTCTTCTAACCTACTTCGAATCAGAGCCTGATATTGAGCAAGGAGTTGTCTACGACCTTGTGGTTGGAGGTCATGTTGTTTTCCATTTGAGTTTTATCCCTTTATAGCTACACCATTGTCCCACATGCAGGCATTTTACAAGTATCCCCTATTTTTGGTTGTTTCATATGAATTTGACCCTTGTTCCTTAATACATGTATATTGATCTTTGTTTGGTAGATTAGAAGTTTTATATACCTTATATGGTCTCCCAATGAGTGAGTCTAGTAAAATTGGCCATTTTGGACAATTTTCTTCAACTGTTGGAACCCTATTGTATCATCTGACTTATATTTTAAACGAAATTTCTTTTGAGACATGTGTATTTAATGAAACCCAAAGAACCTATTAGGTGTTTTACCTTTTATAGTTGGAATTTCCAATTTAGACAGTTTCCATGTTTGAATGTGGCACCCTGAATTTCCCAATGAGCCTTATGACTTGAATTTCCTTGGCTTAATTAATTAAATGGAAATTGAATGGCATGTGTCAATAGGTATGGTTAGTTAATTATGACTTACCCTTCCTTAAATTAATTAATTTATTAAGATGAAATGGACTACGTGTTTGTCTCTTTTAATTTTAATTTACCTTAAATTGTGAGTGCATGATTTAACCATGGGTGCCTCCCTTGTGTTTTGACAACATAGACTTGGAATTTCCAATATAGGCAATTCTTTAATTGTGCATACCACATATTTAAAAAAAATTTGAGCTTATTAACACTTTTTCCTATATTTTAGTAAATTGAATAAGTTAAACTGAATTGATCCTTAGGATGACTTATACAAGAAGGTATGTATTACTTACATTAAATTAATAAATTAGTTTAATTGGAATAACACATGATGGATGAGGAAAGAATTCCTTTTGATTATGACTTATTAAATACTTATGATGAATTAAATTTCCTTTATTATATTTTTAACTTGAAAAAAGGTACATGTGAGAGGTATTAACTCACATGTTTTTCTTAGAACATGAATATGACTTATCTATATTTAAATTTTTGGCTAAAGAAATACATAAGAGGTTATTACTTATGTATTATAATATGAATGGTTATGCCTCTTATATATATATATTGGTTTATTAAATTAAAATCATAAGAGGTGTTTCCTCATGGATTGAATTGTAAGTATGATTATTCCTTTATACAGGCTTAATAAATAAGTTTCATGAGAGGTTTTTAATTATTCCACAAATTATACATGATATGCCTCGATATTGGCTATGAATGATTGTATGGGGTGGTGAACATGGTGGATATTCACACACCCTTACATTAGGTGTTGAGTTCATGGAATCTCACACCAGTGATACTATATGGGACATGGGATGAAGCACCACATTCCATGATTAGAGTTTTGACATGATGGATCAATCACCATCCTGAGTGTTGTTTCATGAAGTATCTATCTCTTTTAGGGTTGTGGGGAATGTACCCTTTGGATTGAGATTATAGGCTCCTTAGACTAGTTTTGGATATGTGAGTTACACCTCAGTCTATCAAGCACCAATATTCTAGGTATATGACCATTAGTTATCCTTACACACCTGGTTCATATAGGTGGATTCAATATAGAACTAAACTATATATATAAATTGTTACTATTTATATATATAGTGACTTGATCAGATAGACACTCCAGTGATGAGCTGAAGTTGGTCGACCCGCCAGGTTTCCTTGAGGAACCTGAGTGAGCAGTTATTTATTTATTCAGAATTTCTTTACTTTAATGGGTATACTTGAACACTTTTTAGTTATTATCACTACTCATATTACATGTAGATACCATTGGTGGGGGCCAACTAAGATTTTTATCTCACACTCTACTTGGGCCACCCTTAAAACCTGAGAATATTTTTTAAATGCAGGTACTGATAAGTTAATGTGTCATGATTCTATTCCTTGACAAGCTTAACTTTAGTTGGAGCTTTGGAACATAGGATCAGGAATAGGATTGAGATTCTTGGAGCTATTTTTCTTTTGTTCTTTTGTACTATTTTATAACATGCTTGTGTCTGCCTGTTTTCTCTTCAGTATTACAACATTTCATGCATCCATGTATCTGACACTAAATTAGTGGTGTTTATATTATTTACAAATTATTAAATTAGTTTATTATTCTTTAGCTTCTTAATTATTATGTATATTAATATACACTTCCACAGTTGATTGATTATATCAGTTTATATATGCCTACGCCATTGTTTATTAGTGTTTATATCCACTGTTCCATTTTTATAAGAGGGTATAGTCTCCCCACTGTAATATATTTACACACTAGATTCTAGTTTGAAACCTCTGGCGTACAGGGAAAAACTCTTGAGGCCATGTGACCCACCTACTAAACAACCTTTTTAGTTCTCATTTAGGTCATGATATTACAAAATGGTGTTAGAGCCTTTTATTTTTTTCCTTTGTCTTACTATTTAGGTATTAGGCATGATTTTATAAGTTAAAGAGATTTGGAATTTCCTTTGTTCTTGGCCTTATATAACCCATGTATAGGGGAAACCAAAATAACTTGGGATGGTAAATTAGTATTATTGATTATGCCATTTATTATTGAAATGATTTCACCATTGGGCGATTCACTTGAGTTATGATGTTATTGATATTGATAATTATTGGGATGAGAATTATTTATCTATATTTGATGATATGATGGTTTTATATTAGAAAATGCATCATCATAGGCACAATATGATTAATAGGTTATGCATATTACCATTATATGCTTAATTTTTAGCATGCATTACCTATTAATATTGATTCTACCTTGGACATGTATTTAATTTTGCTGATATCTATTGTAGGTATTGAAAAACATAGTTGGTACTTATTGTTCATGCCTTAACCTAATAGTGTTTTCTTAAACAGGTTAAACATACACCTTAAGCAGTCAATTATGGCATGTTGAGCCATGGACCATTGGTCACATGGGATTGGACATGTTATGGAGTGAGTCAAGGGGATGCCACATTTTGGTTCATAAGGAGTGTGGGACCTTATGGATCAGAATATGGTAATACATTTGATTCAACCAATTTAGGTGATCTAATGTTTTTATCAAGAACAAATTCAAATGAAATTGGATCCTAAAGTAAAATTATCATATTAATACATTTCCTACTTACTTGACATGTTCTACCTATATATCTTGATTCTGATCTTATTAGCATTTTTTTTGTGTTTATTGTCTCTAATAACTTGCTAGTTATGATCTAAATCTTTAAATGGTTTCATGATCGGAAATTATAGGTAGCAAGTAAATGGGAACCAATTTCTAATTATAAGGTGTATGGGAGCCTTAAAATTTTTTAAAGGTATCCCGAGTATTTGAACCATACTTTGGGATATATATACATATATGTATATGAATGTGAAATATTTTAAAATGTTTTAACGGTAAAACCGATTTAATTTTTATGAAAAATGGATTGGTTATCTCCATATCAGTTGGTGATTAATTTACTAAATGCACAACTAGACCGAAGTAGGTTTGTTGGGGCATGTTTCTTATGATGTAACCTGCCAAGGGTGTTTTAAAATCTTTAATAATTTAAAAAGTACATTTCCTTATAATTTTGTTTGATGCTTAGTGGTAAAGGCTATTTAAATTTTTAAAGTTTGGTTTTGAATCAATGAAATGACTTTAAAATGGAACCCTTGGTGGTTTCCTTTACTATAACCCTCATGTAAGGGTGTTTTAATCTTTTCTCCTTGAGTTTCCTTGGAATGGAATCATGAGTGTTTTTTGTAGGCCTTATAATTTTTGGAAATGGATTAAATCATATGATCTTGAGCATAGTGTTTTTTATATTTGACATTACCTAGTGATAGGTTTGATTTTTTTCTTCGATAAGGGGATATCCTAAGGTAGGTATCACCATTAGAGCTTGAATTACTTACTTAATTCCATGAGATTTTTGATACTTGTTATTGTTTAGGTTACGTTGTCCCAAGTAGGACTCTAATATTTTCAAAATTAAACCCTTGTTTGGATGGGTGGTTGTGGTACCTTTAGCCTTTTTTATGGGTGTGAGTGTTGAGTAATTCTCATTTGTAGTAGTTTAGACATGCCAAGGGCACAACCAGCTAATTTTTAGGTTTAGTGACTCTGTTTTCTTTCTTTGGTTGACTCTATAGGTTGTTGTGTAGTTTAGAGTATTTTGAGACAATGTGACTCAATCTAGTTTTCTACATGGTCCATCTGATACTGGAATGCATAGGGATAACAAGCCTATGGATAGTATCAAGGATGATACATCTTTACTTCTAAACCACAGTGTAGTTGGAATTTATATATTCTATACCCATCAAGTTTATAAATATTATAAAATGAACAAGTTGAGTTCAATGATATTGTTGATACTTGGGCTATTGAGTATGGTCTCGGGCCATCTCCATAGCAGAGTGACCTAGGCATGAAAAGAATCAGATTTGTTCGAATGCTCAGGATTAATTTTCAAAGGTATGAGGTGTTTTGACATGCAAGTCCATTTGGTTTTGGTTTTTAGGAAAAATGACTTAGCATCGTGAGTGTGACTCTAACAAGTGTAACATGAGTATTTCAGGTTAATATGGTCTATATTTTCTTATGAAGAATAGAAAAATACTACAGTGGTGAGCGTTGCATAATTTATGATGAATATGTTTCCTTACAGGTATAAGGAACACAACCAATAAGGACCATTGGAAAAAGTCTTTCTTGCTTGAATCCTTTTTAGGATGGCATGTTTTGATTAGTGCTGCTGCTTTCTTTGCAGTACAACATTCATGTGGTTTGCCGTGTTTGCAACCTTAGATAAACACCATTAGTATTTTATGAAATTGGTGGTTAATCTTGAATGATCATGAAATGCATCAGGCAGTGAAGTCTTATGATCGGTTTGTTGTGGTGAATTAGGAGTTGAAGCTGAGCTTCTTTCAAAGGAAGTCAACCAGTAGTGGTTCGACTATTCTTCTTTTGTACTTCTTGGTTTCCTCTTAGTGTACTCTTCTGGTAAGAAATGAGAATGTCCCCTATCTTGACATCATCCTCGATTTACTAAGAGAGCGTTAGTATTACACTGCATTAAAGTATTAAAAGTTTTTGGGATTATCTGGGTGGTTTTCTCTATGTTTCATTCTAGACACATGGTTCCTATTAAGGCCTGGTTAGTTCAGAGTGAGACTTGGGTTCCCATGTAATAATGACTTGGGTGAACTCCTGGACACCATCCATTTTACTTTGACTTGACCGATAGGCAGATACCACTCTGGGCTTATTAATGATCTAAGGTGGATGTTGTGGCTTTTTTCCAATGTCTATTTTGTAATCTTGGAGTGTATACTAACTCAAGTTATTTCCTTAGACTCTAATTCATCGAATCCATTGTTATCCCAAACTTGATGTTGGGTTCAGAGGTTCTATTAAAAGGGTAATGGGTTTTAGTGGAGAGGATCTGGGTTGAACCTTTTGTTTGTGCTGATTCATGATGGTTTAAATAACTAGGTGATGGTTTGATCAAGAAATGTCTTCAGAAATTAGGTAAGGACTTCAGTGAACATGCTCCTGGTAAATGCAATATGTCTTGGAAGAAGATATATTAGTACGGTTGATGGTACACCGATCGTATAAGCCAATCGTCTTGAGGATAGTTATATAGAGGTGGATCAACTCATTCTACTTATTGTTCAATGTCTATAGTCAAGGGTTAACGTTTTAATCATGATATCAAGTTAAGTTGAGTGTGGTTTTAAAAAGGGTTGGTATTTTCTTTCAAGGAAATCATGTGTGACCAATTCCTTTTTTTTCGATTGGAATTTGACAATTTCCTTTCATTGAGGTTATTGTTATGGACTTGGTTGTCTCTGGTTTAACTTGTTAAAAATAAATCATGTCAATAGCGTCATTGGAATGAATAGGGCATCTTTGCACGCAATTTTGATGGTGGAGGTTATGTGGTTCAATATTAGACCTTTCTGATGTAAAATACCTTTGGTGGGGAGCACCTTGGCTAGATTTTCAACTAGATGATGATGTGATCATGTATCTAGCTAAATGATATGGGTTGAGTTCCATTATGACATCTCATTTAGAGAATGAGTGATGGATTGGGTTTTAATGACTTAAGTGTCGTATACTTAAGTAATTATTAGAGGTGTTTTGGATGTTTGTAAATACATCGTGACCATTTAGATGGGACTTCACAAACCTTTTAGGTCAGGTGATGTTCGTATTATTCCCAAACCCTTCTTAGGGATGGAAAATTATAAGGTGGGGAGTGTGTGATGTCTTTTATTTTTGAACGAGATGAAAATCCAAAGGAATTTGATTTTTTGTGTTTACTACATGGTTCGTTCTTTGAACCAAGCCTTGGAACTCGATTTTGGGAGTTTGAACACTTCGATGTATTGTTTTTGAACTTGGGTAAAGACCCGAAGGGTCCCTAGGGTGTTTCATTGAGTTTCGATAGGAGTGGGTATGAAAATATCATGTTCTAAAGCTCTAAAAAGGGTGCACGTTTTTTCTGAAACCATGTGGACCTCAGCAACAAACCATACATTTGTTGAGGGGGAGAAGATGTGACCCACATGAGCTACACATGGTTTGTACAAACCATGAACCTATCACAGACGAGTAGTGCCATTTGGAAAATATCTCAATAATATTCACTACATAGTTGGTGCATAGTTAAAAAAATCGTATGGTGTAACTGTGTGAGGTAAAATACTTAAGTAATGGCTGCAACACTGTTTCGAAAAACTGTGCGGACAACCTACACGACCCTGGTTTTGGGGTGAAATAACACTTTTCCCCTCAAATAAACTTCTTTTCCCTTTTACCTTCTTCATCTAGTGGATGGAACCCATTCTTCCTCTCCTTTTCATTCAAGATACTCCCAATTTAGGAATTAAGACAACTTCATCGTCTGATGTCTGATTTTTGATCCATCAGAAACAATGGATCCATCTAGGAAATATCCCATAGTCTCTTAACTCCCATATAATTTTATCTTTGGATCTATCACAATATTTATGTACAATATCATTTTCCCTATTTTTAGGGAATTGGACCGTTTCTTAGATCTATCCTAACATTCTTTGAATTAGAGGTCTATATTGAGCGAGGGGTCCTCTACAACCTTGAGGTTGGTGGTCTTCTTGTTATTTATTTTAGTTTCACCACTTTTTAGCTACAATGTTTTTTCATATGCCAGAATTTTTTGAGTATCACCTATTTATTGGTTTCTTCATATCAATTTGACCCTTATGACTTAATACATGTATATTGATACTTTTTTGGTAGATTATAAGTTTTATACACCTTATACGGTCACCCCATGGGCAAACCTAGTAAAATTTTCCTTTTTGACCAATTTTATTAAAATGATGAAACCCCCTTGCATCGTTTGAATTAGATTTTAAATGAACTTTCCCTCGATACATGTGTATTAAATGAAACCCAAAGCACCTCTTAGGTGTTTTCCCTCTTATAGTTGGAGTTTCCCATTTAGGAAATTGACTTGTTTGAATGTGGCACCCTAAATTGCCCAAAGAGCCTTATGACTTGAATTTCCTTGGATTAACAAATTTAATGGAAAGTGAATGACATGCATTAAATGGTAAGGTTAGTTCATGATGACTTACCCTTCCTTAAATTAATTAATTGATTAAGATGAAATGGACTATGAATTTTTTGCTTTTCCTTAAATGAGTTGAAATGGTCTATTACATGTTATGTTAAATGCCCCTTTTGTTAAGTGTGTATATGCCCAATTGTTCTATTAAGCATTCATCTTAGATTTTAATTTGAATTTCCATTTAATTGTGAGTTCATGATTGAACCAAGGGTGCTTCCATTGTTTTCGGTGAACATAGACCTGGATTTGTCCGTGTAGGAATTTGCTTAATTGAGCATGTCACCTATTTAAAAATCCTTTGAGCTTATGAATGGTTTTTATAGTTTCTTTATAAATTGAACAAGTTAAATGGAATTGATCCTTAGGAACACTTATGCAAGATGGTATGTTTTAATTACATTAAATGAATCAATTTTTTTATTTGGAATTTAAAATGATGGATGATGAAATAATGCCTTTTGATCATGTCTTATTAAATGCTTATCATGAATTTAATTGCCTTGATTGGATTTTGAACATGACAAAAGGGACATTTGAGAGGTATTACCTCATGTGTTATGCTTATAACATGAATATAACTTATCTATTTTTAAATTCTTGGATAAAGAAATGAATAATATGTTATGACTTATGTATTATAATATGAATGGTTATGACTCTTCAATATATTGGGTTTATTAAATGAAAAAATGAGAGGTGTTGCCTCATGTATTTCATTGTAAGTATGATTATTCCTTTACATAGGATTAATAAATAAGTTGCATGAGGGGATTTTTCTCATGTCATATATTATACAAGATACGCCTTGATATAGGCTGTGGAAAATGATAAGTGGTGTTGAAATTGGTAGATAATCACACTCCCTTACACTGGGTGTTGAGTTCCTAGTGTCTCACACCAATGAAACTATATATATGTTGGGCTGAGGTTCCACGTTCCATGATTATAGTGTTGAAAAGATGGATCACTCACCATCCCAATAATTTTTTGAATGATCCATCTTGATATTCTTAGGATTTAGGGAATGTACCCTTTGGATTGACCTTATAGGCTCATCAGAATGGTCTTGGATATGTGAGTTAGGCCTCGATCTAACCAGTACTAGTATTATAGGTATATGACAAATAGGTATCCTTACACACTTGGTTCATATAGGTGGATGCAATATAGAACTAAATTATATATGTAAAGTATTACCATATATATATATATATATATTTATTTATAGTGACTTGATTAGATTGATATTCCAACCATGAGTTGAAGCAGGTAGACCGCCAAGTTTCCTTTAGGAACTCGAGCGGGCAATTATTTATTTATTCAACATTGCTTTCATTTTCTTGTGTATACCTGCACACTGTTTAGTTATGATCACTACTCTAATTACATGTAGACACTGTTGGTGGTGGCCTACTGATATTTTTATCTTAAACCCTACTCGAGCTGCCCTTGAAAGATGAGAAGATTTTTTGACTATAGGTACTGATAAGGGTAAGTTCCCTGATTTTGGTCAATGGCAGGCTTACCTTTAGTTGGAGCTTATGAGCAGAGGATCAAGCATAGGATTAAGATTCTTAGAGTACTTTATCTTTTGTTTTTTTACTATTATGTATCATCTTTTTATATACCTATTTCCCCTTTGGTGTTGTATCACTCCATGCATCAATGTATCAGACACTACCTTAGAGGAATTGATATTATTTATCATTTGTTCTGTTAGTTTATTATTTTTCTGGTGCCTAATTATTTTGTTTTTTTATATAAAATTTCATAGTTGATTGATTAAATCTATTTACATATGCTTATGTCATTGTTTATTGTTATTTATATCCCCTGTTCCATTACGAAAAGAGGGTATAGTCTCCCCTAGGTAGTACATTTACACCATCGCTGCTAGTTGGAAACCTCTGGCATACAGGGAGGCACCCTTAAGGCCATGTGACCCACTGGTACGAAGACCATCATAGTAGTCTGTCTAGCCAGGATGTTACACTACACATCCCAAATTACTTATGGATCATTTTCCTAAAGTATCAAAACAATCTGAATGTGTTTCCTTAGTTTTGAGTATGTCACTTTTCTTTTTTCTACTAAAATGTCATTTTAAACTGGAAGAATGTATTTTAATCCATAACGTTCACATAATGAGTCTGTTTGATGTGAGACTAATTCCTACATGAAGAAAACCACCTATGGATCATTTTCAAAAATTATCAACATAATCTGATCGATTTTTCTTAGTTTTTAGTGAGTGACACTTTTTGAACTAAAATGTCAATTTTAAATTGAAAACATACACTTTGAGTCATACCAAGAACATCGTGTATTAGATTGATTTTTGGGTGATTCCTAAAAATAATAAATGACTTATGGATCATTTTAATGAAGTTTAAAAACAATAAAAATTCATTTTCTCTGTTTTGAGTATGTCATTTGAATTTTTTACTAAAATTAATGTCAATTTTAAATAAAAAGACACACATGAAGTTATACTGGACACACTATGCATTAGATTGAGGTGAAACTAATTCCTACATGTACCAAATTACTTATGGATCATTTTCCTAAATAATTTAATAAATATAAATATTTTTTTTTTCAATTTTGAGTACGTTACTTATTTTTTTTACAAAAAATGTTATTTTCAACAGGAACCACACACTTTGAGTCATACCTGTCACATCGTGTGTTGGTTTGACATGAAAATGATTCTTACAGATAAAAAATGAATTATGAATCATTTTTATAAATTATCAAGACAATTTGAGTGTGTTTTTCCTATTTCCAACGAGTTACACTTTTTGAACTAAAATGTAAATTGTAAACTAACAATAGAAAATTTGAGTCATACTTGTCACATCATGTATCATATTGAGGTTTCTCTAATTCTTACATGTAAAAAGTGACTTATGGATGGTTTTTATAAAGTATCAAAATAATATTAATGCATTTTCTCAGTTTTGAGTTGGTGAGTTTTCTTTTTTACTAAAATTAATGTCAATTTTAAATAAAATTACACACTTGCAGTCATACCAGTCACACCATACATTAAATTGAGGTGAGAATGATTCCTACACATCCCAAATGACTTATGATTTATTTTCCTAATGTATTAAAATAATATGAATATTTTTTATTGGTTTTGAGTAATTTAATTTCCTTTTTTACTAAAATGTAATTTTTAACTGGAAACACACACTTTGAGTCATACCAATCACATATTGTGTTATTTTTAAGTGAAAATAATTCTTAAATGTCACAAATTACTTATGAATTATTTTAATAAATTATCATGATAACCCGAGTGTGTTTGATTAGTTTTCAGTGAGTGACACCTTTTGAACTGAAATATAAATTTTAAACTTATAACGAACAATTTGATTCATAACAGGACATCATGTATAATGTTAAAGTGAGGATAATTCCTACATAATAATAATGAATTATGGATCATCTTACTAAATTATTGAAAAAATATGAATGAATTTTCTATGTTTTGATTATGTCATTTATCTTTTTTACTAAAATTAATGACAATTTTAAATAAAAAGATGCACTTAGAGTCACACCAGTCACATCGTGTGTCAGATTGAGGTGAGGATGATTCATAATCATCCCAAATGAGTTATGGGTCATTTTATAAAATTATCAAAACAATCCAAATACATTTTATTAGTTTTGAGTAAATCATTTGTATTTTTTACTAAAATTTCATTTTAAACTAGAAACACGCACTTTGAGTCATACCAGTCACATCTTGTGTCAGTTTGATGTGATAATAATCCATACACATCAAAAATAAATTATTAATAGTTTTACTAAATTATCAGGACCAGTTTAGTTTTTTTTTATCATTTTTAAGTGAGTGGAACTTTTTAAACTAAAATATCAATTTTAAATTGATAATGGACACTTTGAGTCATACCAGGCACATCATGTATCATATTTAAGTGATGTTTATTCCTATACATTAAAAATTAATTCTGGATCATTTTAACAAATTATCAAAACAATAAAAATTATTTTTCTTAGTTTTGAGTATGCCAATTGTCTTTTTTTTTGTAAAATTAATGTAAATTTTAAATAAAAAGACACACTGGGAGTCATTCTGGTCACATCGTTCATCGAATTAATGTGAGGCTGATTTCTACAGGTCCCAAATGACTTTTGGATAATTTTCATAATGTATAAAACAATTATAACATGTTTGATTTGGTTTATGTATGTCACTTTTGTTTTTCACTAAAATGCCATTTTAAACTCAAAACATGAACTTTGAGACATACCAATCACATCATGTGTTGTTTTGATATGATCCGGATCTATACATGTCAAAAATGACTTATGAATAATTTTACTAAATTATAAAGATAATACATGCATGTTTTCTTGATTTTTAGTATGTCACTCAACTTTTTTACTAAAATTGATATCAATTTTAAATAAAAATACATTATTAGAGTCATTCTGGGCACACCATACATTAGATTGAAGTGCGGTTGATTCTAAAATGTTAAAAATGAGTTATGGTTTATGTTAATAAATTATCAAAAAAATATTAATTTATTTTATCATTTTTGAGTATTTGATATATTTGTTTAACTAAAATGTAAATTATAAACTAAAAACATAAAGTTTGAGTCATACCGAGAACACTATTTATTAGATTGAGGTGAGGATTATTGAGTTTGAGATATGTGTTTTGTTTTAAACTATCTTCCAAAAGCTTTATAATAGATAATATGTTCCATTTTTATGGAAGAGAAACTCCATGTTATATGAAACACTTCACATTTCAGGTAGCATGGGGTTTTCTCTTCCATTAGAAACAAACATGTTATC
The DNA here is from genome assembly GCA_963277665.1 of Viscum album. Classification (NCBI taxonomy): domain Eukaryota; kingdom Viridiplantae; phylum Streptophyta; class Magnoliopsida; order Santalales; family Viscaceae; genus Viscum; species Viscum album. The sequence goes on along the minus strand of OY728148.1, from coordinate 93,447,485 downwards.
TCTTTTGTGGGTTTTTGTAAATAGTTGAAAGAAAAATATGACTTCCCAAAAGATTTGTGAAAATAATTGAATACATATTATATAAAAATGACAAGAAAATTAACTTACAAATATTAGATAAAATGATGAAAAAATTAATTAAATAAGTAGTATGAATTAAAATTTTCATGATGGTTATATACATTCTTGACACGTTTCCTTATTGTCATTATCTTAGTTGTATCCTCAAAGTAAAATCTGTCATGATCATGAGAAGCTTAGAATAAACGACCCCAAATCAAACAAAATAATCCACTTATATAAGAAAAAAATTATTATGTGAGTAATACTAAAAAAAATAAATTAAACATAAATATAAAACAATACATTACATATATGGGAAATGGTTTTACTATGAAAACATCAATATTTCTTTTTTGATTGAACATAGGTAGTGCCGTTTATGTTTCTACAAAGGCAGTGGTGGTAACTTGATGAAAGGTGATAAATCCCAACACTGTAGGGATGAAAGGGTTTTTAGGGAGAATAATTTCTTGGAAGTTTTGGTGCAGAAAGGAATGAAAGATGGATATAAATATTCTAAAACAAATTAACTCCATAAGGAATAATAAAAATTAAATCAATGATTCATTATATAATATTTTTGATGAAATAAATAAACTATATCATTACATTACGTTTATATCTTCCCAAAAGTTTTAATTATATATAGTGTTTTCTTCCACAAGATTAGTATCATCATAATGCGTATAATTTATTTTATGCATTAGTATTCATACATTTAATTTAAATTATGATATTATTATAGATAATAGATAATATTATGAGGAAAAACATAATATATTAAATATTTTTTACCTTCTCATTGAAATATCGTTTTTATAGGTTTTAGGGATTTGGATCCTCTATTGAGAATCCAAATCCCCTCCTTTTGGTCTCCTCTAATATACAAGACATTGTATATGTTGGGAAAGACACGAAATAATTATGATTATCCAATGAAAGGGAATTCGATGATTGAATTTTCAGCTGACCCTACAGTTGTTCTAGTCACCAGTATTACAATCAATCAATTCTTGTTTGTTGGATCTGAGACCTAAAATACTTGTACTACTTGTGATGCCATTATGAATTGCTAATCTTTTCCCTGTTACACAATTAAATTAACTTTCATGAAGACCATTTCATTTAATTTCACTACACTCCCATTTTTAACCCATTTGTAATGAAACATCATCACTTGAAATATTGTATAATCCAACTTGTATATTTGTTCGATAATGAAAAAATATGACATATTTTCACAAATTGGATTTCTATCCTTGGAACCAGATATATGAATAGATTCCTCCACAAGTGTAACTCCACCATTTTGCATCAAACTGTAGCCATCATGTCCTTTTTTATAGAACATATAACCATTAATTACAAAACTAGTATAAGGTATAACATTTTAATTCATTCTTCTTGCTAGACATCATTTTTTTGGCAATTTAATTTATATTTTCAGATAACTACTTATAAATTTGATCTTGTAACCATAATATAAACTATCGATTATGTGTATTTGATATCCATACATCATCCCTTGATGAATTAAAATATCTAAGAATTTATTTTGGGGATTCAACTCATGGATAAACATCTTCACTATTATATAAATTGTAAAGGCGCGCTTACTCCCACTCTGTGAAGGTAATTATAACAACATCTATTCTAGAATCCCTTCGCCTATAAGGAGTCAGCTATGATGATACTTTAGGAGACCGATGCTGTCATAATCTAATAGGTAATTGGTATATAATTCAATAGCTTCTTCAACAATATATCATTCTGAAATAAAACCTTCTGGACAACTTTGATTCTTGACATGCCCTTTCAAAATCTTTATATATCATTCAATGAGGTAGATCCATCTGTAATAGAAAAGAACACATTGTTAAACCTCTCTAAGCAATTGAACCATTAGGTGGACCATTATATCAAATAATTATGGTGAGAAGAACATCTGTAATTCACATAATATGTCTAGAACTTCCTTATTCAAGATTGGAAGCTTCATTAAGTCTATAACATTACTACCTATGGATTTGAAAAAGAAGTAGGGTTGGGTTAATGTATGCCACACATTTTTAGGCATAATGTAATGGAAATAACAACACATCAAATCTTACATCAAAACATGAAAATTGTGTGATTTTATCCCCTATAACTTCAAATTAGTCATTGGAACAACATTATTAATATTTAATGAATACCACTATAGAATTTTATACTATTAATAAAAAGAAAAAATTTCAATTTTTTCTATATGGACATAGTGTAAGCTGTTGGAGATAGAAAATTATGCCATTTACCATTCACCAGTACCAACTCTTACCTTATCCCCATGTCAATCGTCTACAATCTATCCTTGATGCCATCTTTCATTTTTCAAGTAACATTTAGTAATGTTCCACTAACACAATCAAATATATATTTTTATACATGCATGGAACCAAGAAAATGCCTAATGTAAAAATAATTACAATAAAGTAATTCAAAGAAATTGATAAATTCTCCCAAATTGATTTTGTAAGGTTGTTGAAAAATGGTTTACTGGAAACAGTGTCAATATCTTTTACTTTATCAAACAGTTGATCACCAATTAGTGGAGATAATGTTGTACATTTTTTTTATTCCCATAAAATGCTGTTTTTGTGGATTGGTATTTATGTTGTTGAGGTAAAAATTTATAATAACCTAAAAACAAAGTCTTTGAGGAATGTTTGAACTGAACTATGTGTGCTCATTCTTCCCAAATGGGACACGCCAACATTCCTTTAATGTTACAACTTTAAAAATTTCCATAGTAAATTCATTAATCGACCCATACAATATGGCCCTCAATGTGAATTTTTACATTATATGAATTGTAACACCTGTATCCCATATTAATTTAAAATATTTGATCAATGGATCCAAAGATACATCAATATCATTATTGGTTTTCTTTGGTCCAGGTATAAGAAGAGATAAAATAATGAATTAATGCTTCATGAATAACAATGGAGGAAAGTTATAATTTACCAACATGATGGGCCATGTACTATGAGTACTAATCTATACACAAAAAGGATTTATTCCATCAGTTGATATCACAAGACAGAAGTTCTCAGATCACTTCCAAATTCACGATACTTGTAATCAATTTTCTTACACTGAGGATATTATTTTAGATGATGTAGGTTCCCATATTTAATTATTGTATCTGAATTCCATGTTAATTGTCTCATGATTTACTGATATCCATATAGTATTCTAAACCATGGAATAATAGAAATGTAACACACATCTTTCAAAGGACTTGATTCATTTTTCTTGAATTGATATGCACCAAACTTAGGACATTTTATGAGTGATTCATGGTCCTTGTGAAAAAATATACCATCATTTGGACAAAAATGTATTTTTTAGAGATCATGAACGTTGAAAGTAGCATTCTCTAAACATTATATATTCTACATGGATGTTCATTTTCTTCTAGTATCATATCATTCAGAATACCAAGTAGTTCTGTAATGTCGATTTCACTACACCCAATGCCAGCTTTCAAATTATATAACTTCAATACAACTGATAATATTGTGTATTTTGAGAAACTGATATACAATGGTCTCTTAACACAAGTACATAGATTCTAAAACAACTTTGGATAATCATTAAGGACATCTTAAATTTCCATTATCATTTCTTCCATGTGATCTCCATCATAATATACACTGTTATTCATATCAAATGACCCATAAACCGCAATATCATCCCAATCAATGTACACATTCGGTTTTTATCCTTGTTTAGTAAAATTTTTTTATATATAATCTATTCCATGAAAAATTAAATGTTATTCCAACTCTTCATGACTAATTTTTATTGAATAAAAACAACGTAAACACAGTCAAAGGATTTGAGGAGGGTTGTATGCAAGATATATTTCAAACATGATGAACTCTTTAACACCATCTTCACACTCTTTTTTTAAATTATTATCATGCATCCCTTTTCAATTCATATCCATCCTATTTTTTTCATAAAATAATAATTTTTTATAATAAATAAATAAATACACACAAGATATTCAATATCAAAGGTGAAAGTTATTGAAAATTATAATACATGGAACCCAAAATTTGATTGTTTTAACTAATTTCATTATAATTTGAAGGAAATGGGAAATTTAATTTAAGAAAAAAATTACTCCACTATGGTAGGTGTTATCCTATGAATTCATTCAAATGTAAAAGTTATAGACAACATTCATCCACATCAACTTCATCTCCCAAATAATTACTATTGCATTTTCTATCTTGAGACTCATATCCCATCTCTCTTGGACATCCACTAATGTCTCTTCAATTAATATAATCACAATTCATCCCATATCAGGTAGTAGTTATCATTTTGGATGAATAATACTTAGAGTAGTTCAAGAAAAATTGAAGAGATGGGGGTTAAGTCTGAAGAAACAAAATGAAATAATAACTATTTGGCGGATGAAACTGATGAGGATGACAATTGTACTCTATTATGTTATTTAAAGGGGTAATACCTCCCATTTGTGAGAATTACACCATTTTCACTATTTATTAACTTGTGGAATATTGATGGTGAGATTTAGGGGGAATGAACATTCTTTTCTTTGATTTAAGGGGTCTTAGTGTGGATATGTTATGATATATGACATGGCCATTCTGCACATTCCAATTTTAATTTATTGAAAGTAATGAAGAATTGGAATATAAATAACTATAAAGGGAAATTAAATAAATATTAAGCATGGATAGATTCTAAAAAATTAATAAAACATTTCATAGTGTTGGAAGAATTTATGAATGTTATAATTATTTCATTATAATATATTTTAATAAAATGGTCTATTAACCGGTGGAGGTAAAAATACTTTTTTACTTTAATCGATGACTGTAATAAGTATTTGAAATGAATAAAATTAGAATAATAGATAATATAATAATTATTAATGTAAGAATATATAATTGGGGTTATTATTTTTATCATTATAAGTATATTGGGAATATGCTTAATACATTTGATCTTAATGGTTTCAAAGATGAAAATACTGCATTTGACTCTAGTGTTAATTTTTTTATTAATATATACATAGAAATATCACAACATAAACATTCTGGTGGAATTTTTTTTCATTAATGTATGTGATATAATATAATAAACCCAATATCACATTTTTGGTTAGTTAAATGCATTGATATTCTATTTATGAAAGAATGGATCATTGGAAATTTATAATTAGAATCCCTTTTAACTTAAAAAAGGCTATAAAATTTGAGTTTATTCTATAATTATTACCTGACTATATTAAGTATGCACTAATTCAAGTTGAAAAACAATCATGGGAGATTATCAATCCCAATTTTGATGGATATTTACTCTTAGAGATTGTGTCATTTCTAGTGTGGGAAATAAACATGAATTTCACATTTGACATTAGAGTCAGAATTGAATACTTTAACAACATGTAGAACGTAAAAATTGAATCATAAACTTATTAATAGAATTTAAGTTATATAATATTCCAAATCCTATAATTTTAATTAATTATGGCAGTGAATAAAAAATATAAAAATTTTATAGTTTCATGTATAATGTAAAGTATAAATATATTACTTTTAGACATGATATACGAGACTATTATCATAAAATGAAAGCATTATAACCATTTCTGTAAAATCATGTAAGAACCTTGCATATCCATTTATAGAATATATACCAAGGGATATTTCTGAACAAATCAATAGATAAAATAGTCTAAAACCCTTATAATGAACTATTTAGTGCTAAGAGTGATCATAAACTAGAGCAATACTCTTCTATATATATTTTACTAAGCTACACAAGGTTTTTCATGACATGTAAGTGGAGGAGAAAAATAAAATACAACACATCTCAATATAATAAAAATTATTATTAAAATAGTTCAACAAACATAAACCCACTCTCAGGTTCGAACACCCTTTGATGAACAACCCCTTAAAAACAAGGAAAAACAGCGGATAAAGGGATGAGCCCGTAAGGGGCGCTAACCCTAGGTCTCTCTCCCTATCGCCGCTGCCCCTCACCTCGGATCGACACGGCTCACCACATTGGTGATGATCGGTGGGCTTGCGACGTCTCTCTCTCTTGTGGAGATGTCGTGGGACCTCGTGGAACCGTCTTCATCGACTTTCCTAATTGATGATGGCTTGCCTCCCGCCTCACTGCTCTTCACCGGATATGACATCTTTTGACGACACGATGTTGGCTCCGTGGTCAGTTTCCAATTGCCGCGATTGAGGGTTGCAACCTCGTCGTTGATGTGTTTGCTGGGTGGTCCGCCATGGTATCTGAGTTTTTGAAGGCAGCTACGAGATCTTTATGCTGCTTTATGTTTGGATTTGTTTGTTGTTGTTCACATTTTCTCCCCGTTTCTGGTTTTTGTGTTGATTGCTGTGGAGGAATCTTCTTCAGGGATCTCCTTGACTTGCGTTGTACTACGGTGGTTCTGTTTTCCGGTGTTCTAGAGTTTCAAAGCCTACAGGTGGGTCATTTTCGGTTTGAATCTGGCTTTCTAGCCCTCGACTACTCAATCCTCGCTCTGGCCCCAAGTTCCTCTTAGCCTCTCCTGGTCGGAGCAGGAGAAGTGGTAACGATGTGGCTTTGGGTTATGAGGATTAGCGGTCGACTAGTTTCCTAGCGCTACCTGATTTGTCCTGTTTTTTGTTCAATCTGCTCTGGTTTTTTGCTGCTTCGTTGATGCTGGTGATTCGGAGTCCACAATCACTCAAATCTGGAGTGGTGGTTCTTTAAGGCTTTGGGATTTCAGTTATGATTAGCAGACGACGACAACGGTTTATGGTGGGTCGATGGTCTTTGATGGTATCCGACGGTTCTAGTCTTTCTCTGAGGTGGAGATGTGCGGTGGCCTTCAAGGGTTTTTGGGATCTGAGTCTGGATGGGCAATATAGGGAGGAGGGCAGTGACGATGTTTCGACCGTCGATGACATGGTTGTGTTCATCTCCGGTTGGATGGTGAAGGTGGTTGGCATTGATGAAATTGAAGCCGGTGAGGCGATGATGGCGGCGAGGCATTCGATGGCGGTGAGATGTTCGAGGGCTGTTTTCTCAGGCGGAGGGTGATGGTTGACGGGTCGTGGATCTTGGGGGGCGTGCGACTCACGGGTTGATGTGATGAATGGAATATTTTTTAGTTTTTTGAATTTTGAATTCTGAATAGTGGTCTTTGAAATTTTTTGTTGCGGTCTTTTGTGGGTGTGGAATATATGGGATCATGTGGTTGTATTCAGGTTCAAACTTTCCCTAAAAAGTGTCATTTGAAAATACAAAAATATGGATTTAGGCCTTCATAACAACATAAAAAACATAATGATATCAATGACCCATGATCAATCCATATTACATTAAAAAAAACTTTTAATTTATGAATCAACAAGGGTTTTAACTTCAAGGGTTCTTTGCGCCCAAATTTACCCTATTGGTAAAAGCGGTCGTTGAAGTACAAGTTGGGATTGAATCCACAGGGACCGAAGAAGAAACCTTGAGACACTGAAATTTATTTATGGATTGGATATAAAGTGTCCAACTTTAGGTAGATTTTAATTGGGGAACTAATGATATAATTTAAATAACATACAAGAAAAATGACGTGAACTAAACAATTATTGATGGTGGGTTGATATTAGGGTTTTTCTTGGGGTGGATTGGATATATTTCTTTTCTTAAAATTTCATGTCATTAATTCAAGACATATCCAAACAATGAGGTAATTCTACCAAATCATTCACCAATTTAATCCCTACACAATTCCAAGGCCAATCACCAATTCAATTTGAGGATCACTTTATTGAGCAGTCAAAGGAAATAGATCGTACTAGCACTCAAAATGTGTCATTGTTAAAGTTGGAAAAGATGAGAAAGAATGTAACTCATCAAATGGAAATCCTAAAATAACGAAAAGATTTAAATATTAAGTACATAAAATAACATCCAATCCCTAACCTTGCTACTCCCTTGGATCAACCCTTAAGAGGTTAGCCCTCAATTGATGCTATTATACCAATGAAATTGGGATTTAGACTTATGGGGGCAGAATTGAAGAAGAATAAAATTATTAAAGGAACGAACACTCCACCGTTGTGTGATTGAATTCACAAGTGCTGGTGTGAATAAATTCAGACCTTGATTCAATGGTATCAACGTGTAAAGAAAAAGAAAATAATAACTAAAGAAGAAGAATAAATTTTTATTAAAATTATAAATGTGAAAGAAAAACAAACATTAGACAAATTGACGATGCTATTACAAAACGAAAGCGGGAAATTAAAATTGAAAGAAATACAATGGAAGAAAGAAAAACTTAAATTGAAAGAAAAATATTAGATGATAATTCCCTTCACCACCAGATCCTTATATAGGTATATTATGAGCCTTATGTCCACCCCCAACAATCAATTCACCCCCAAATAATTAATAGAGTCAAAAGGAGGGTGAAGAATCAAAAGTAAATTGACGTTACAAAGTTGACCACAAAACCAGCCAGATTCATCCACCGTTTTGACGTGTGAATTTGTAATTGAAAAAGGCCGAATAAGGAGGGGTCGTAGAAGATAAATATTCTCTTCCATATGTACTTTATGAGCTGTAAAAATGTCAGAAAATTTGGCGAAGCCGTTTGGAAGTTATGTTCGAAATGGTGGGACTCCTTTATGTGCATTCATATCAGGACCACCATTTAAATCACAAATTCAGATCCATTTATTATCATGAAAACTTCAGAATTAGCTCTAACCACAATTGAATACAATTATCCCCATATTCTTATCTTTCTTTCGTAAAAATTTTAGCTACATTGGGATTGGTGTGTGGGCCCCACTTTTGTTTGATGGGCCTTTGGCCCATTATGCTTTTTTCAGCAAAGTTCTGTATTCATCCCCAAAAATATCCATCTTCCCTTGGGATTCATCCATCGGACATAAAAGATAAAATTTTCAAAATAAAGTTATGAATAATATAACAAAAATATCAAATTAAAATTATGAAAAATGTATTTTTCACAAGCAATATATTGAGTGGACCCAAATTGACACTTTAAGCATGAATTGAACAATGATGGGAAATGGAGTTCAATTTCTGAATTGGACTAAAATTGATGTTTATGCACTTTAAAACACATTAATATTAAGATATTAACAATGAATATTATCCACTTTAAGTGACTAATTACACCCCCCAACTTGAGTTTTGCTTGTCCTGAGCAAAATATATTAAAAATATGAAATTTGAATCCCATTTTCCAATAACATTTTAATACACATTGCTCACCCAAATACCTCATACGAAAAAAAATTATGAATCCCATCAAAATAATTTAAAACAAGCTAGGTCAATAAGCATATCCCAAGCCCAAGCCCAAGCCCATTCCTTTGTTCAAATTCATCGCCACATTTCATCCAATTTCAATTAAGCATGATAAAGTGTTGTGCATCACAAAAGACATGGGGACCATTTTATTGTTCAAGGGGGAAAATGGAAGTGATAGGTGGGAATGACATTAAACCTTAAAATGATTTTCCAATTTTTTTGTGTGAATTTTTTGTTTGTGTTTTTTATTTTTTTAACCACAATATATATGAACAGTCTAACTCTGGGAAAAAAACTATGGAGTCACGATCCCCAAGTGTCCGATGCCACACATATTTTCAATTACATGCTCTACAATAGAGATATAAAGCCTAACTCTATGCAAGACAGCTATGGAGTTATGATCCCCAAGAGACGGACACCATGCATTCGGAAAAAACATTGCTCTATGTGGTCATTATTATATTTTTTTCAAAATTTTTTTGGACACTCAAATTAAGCTAAAAGTGACCCCAGAACCCTATGCTATAATAAAAGGGACCCAATAACTCAAATTTACACCCAATATCTAGTATACATGAATTGTGACATTTTTATTAAGAGGATGAAAAATTAAACTTTGAAAAAACACATCGGACAACTGCACTTTCCAAAAACTATGCTCATGAACTTAAACTTGTATTAAAATCAGAATCAAGGCATGAAAAATTATTTGATATCCAATTTCAGAGTTTTCAATGTGTGTTATCATGTTCAAGGTTAATGGAATTTTCCTTTCCATGCATGTTCTTATAAAAAAAATCATTTTTTATTTCATCTCCCCCCAACATAGAATAACACTGTCCCTAGTGTTTAAAGATAACTTAGAAGGGGGTATGGGAGAGGTGTTCAAAGAGGAAATTGAAAATGAGAATCATGGAATGATGTCACCTGGCAGTTGATGATGAAAGCGCATGCCACAGTCTCCCTTTAATCCTAGGTTCGAGTCTCAGTGACTTTGATGGTTGTGATGGGCTTTTCCAAACAACCTACGACATGTCCTTAATTTTTTTTAACCTATAAAAACATAAAAATAAAATAAATAAACTGATGACACATTGTCTTCTTTTTAAATTTTTGGGTAAGGTATTACTCAGAGATCACGCCACATGACACAGATGAATATGAAGCTCCCCTTTCATACCCATACTTACCCATAAAAGAAGAACATGTCAACAGTCTATGGTAATTTATTATAAGAAAAAAAATAAAGATGATTTACAATGATTGGAAACATGAAAACCATGGGTTTCCTCGCATGCAGCGCTTTTGTTTAACATCGTTATCTCTACTTGAACCCCCAAAATTTTCCAATTCAAAATTTCAATATTTTTAGGACCCCATTTTTATCCACCTCAACAAGATTCAGATTAATTATTTTTTTAGAATTTTTTCCATGTGAAATCCCATGCTTAACAATGAGTGTGAAAGTCCAAGGAATTTCAGTAATGGTTGATTGAGTTTCATCTAGAGTATTTCCTAAGATTTCATGGTTCATTCCTACTTTGTGAGATTCTTGATAAAAATGGATGATAATTTAATCGTGTTGGTTATCATAAATGGAGGGTTTCTTGAGTGGGGAAGGAAGGATTATAACGTTGAGTTCAGTTTGATTGAATTTTCCCATGTAAGAATGGAAATTTGAATCCAAATTTGTTTCTTCTACCAAACATTTTGAAAGAATTTGTTACATTTGAAAATATTAGTCATCTCCAAAATTGTCCAGTTGATTATCAAGAATGGGTATGGACTCACTGTTTGTGATCTCTCTTAATGGTTCAATTAATGGTACTTCATAAAATTTATCAATGGAGTTATATTCATAAAACTCAATCCATGATGTCAAAATTTTCTCTTTTGAGTCCAAAAAATCAATTTCATCCTGATTTAAAGACCCTTAAACATTTCATTGATCTTCTTCAGTTATCCCATATCCAAAGGTTGGTTCTTTTTTAAATTCATGATTGTTTTTTGGGATAAAAGATTATTCTATCAGTGATGAGGAAAGGACATCCTGACTGAGAATGGGTTCTTTATAAGTCTCAATGCTTTGTATTTCTAATCTCAGTGATGAAACTTCTGAATTCATTTTAACCGTTTTTTCACACAAATGTTCAATAATGTTTTTAGAATTAGGATTGATAGATGTTTGTACATAATGAACACCATTAAGTTTGATCTCTTCAATCATTGTAAAATGGTATGGAAATTGATCCTTTAGACAATCAGCATCCCATTGACTGTACATCTCATCTGTTGTGGTGTATCCAATCAAGGTTTGGTCAATAAAATTACCTATGTGAGGTGATTCTAAATATTGATTTTCCATTTGATTATAGCCTAGGTCTATCAATGGGTATTGTGGAAGATAATCCATTGGATTTGATTGAAAATTGGTTTTGGGATTCATTGGACACACAGAAACAGAAAGGGGAATAAAGAAGAGAAATTGGGGTGATAATAGAGAAATTGGGGTGAGAAAAGAAGATAAGTGTCTAAGGTACTTACTTGGGTACCCGACAACAGCGCAAAAATTTGGTTGCGCCGAAATTTACCCTACTGGTAAAAGTGGTTGTTGAAGTACAAGTAGGGATTTAATCCATAGGGACCGAAGAAGAAACCCTAAGACACTGAAATTTGTTGATGGATTGGATATAAAGTGGACAACTTTGAGGTAGATTTTAATTGGAGAACTAATGATATAATTTAAATAACATACAATAAAAATGATGTGAAATAAACAATTATTTATGGTGGGATGATCTTAGGGTTTTACTTGGGGTGGATTGGATATATTTATTTTCTTAAAATTTCATGTCATTAATTCAAAACATATCCAAACAATGAGATAATTCTCCCAAATCATTCCCCAATTTAATCCCTACACAATTCCATGGCCAATCACCAATTCAATTTTAGGATCACTTTACTGATCACTCAAAGGAAATAGATCATACTAACACTCAAAATGTGTCATATTTAAATTTCGAAAAGATGAGAAAGAATATTACTCATCAAATGGAAATCCTAAAATAATGAAAAGATTTAAATATTAAGTACATGAAATAACATCGAATCCCTGACCTTACTACTCTCTTAGATCAACCCTTAAGAGGTTATCCCTCCATTAATGCTATTATACCAATGGAAGTGGGATGTAGACTTTTGGGGGTGGAATTGAAGAAGAAGAAATTTTTTAAAAGAATGAACACTTCACTGTTGTGTGATTGAATTCACGAGTGCTGGTGTGAATAAATTCACACCTTGATTCAACGGCATCAATGTGTGAAGACAAATAAAAGAATAAGTGAAGAAGAAGAATAAATTTTTATTAAAATACTAAATGTGAAATAAAAACTTACATTAGAAAAATTGATGATGCTTTTACAAAACGAAAGTGGGAAATTACAATTGAAAGAAATACAATGGAAGCAAGAAAAACTTCAATTGAAAGAAAAATATTAGATGATAATTACCTTCACCACCAGCTCCTTATATATTCATATTAGGAGCCTTAGGTCCAATACCAACAATAAATTCACCCCCCCAATAATTGAGAGAGTCAAAAGGAGGGTAAAGAATCAAAAGTAAATTGGCGTTACAAAGTTGACCACAAAACCAGTCAGATTCGTCTACCATTTTGACGTGTGAATTTGTAATTGAATAATGCCGAATATGGAGGGGTTGTAGAAGAGTAATATTTTCGATCATCTGTCCTCTATGAGCTTTAAATATTTCAGAAAATTTGGAAAATTCTTTTGGATGTTATGATTGAAATTGTGGGACACCTTTTTGTGCATTCATATCAGGCCCACCATTTAAATCTCAACTTGAAATCCATTTATCATCATGAAAAATACATAATTAGCTCCTAAAAGAGTTTAATAAAATGATCCCCATATTTTTATCTTTTTTCAGTAATAATTTTAGCTACATTGGGATTGGTGTGTGGGCCCCACTTTTGTTTGATGGGCCTTTGGCCCATTATGCTTTTTCCAACAAATTTCTGCATTCATCCCCAAAAATATCCATCTTCCCTTGGGATTCATCCATCAGACATAAAATATAAAATTTTACAAATAAATTGATGAATAATATACCAAAATATGAAATTAAAATTATGAAAAATGTATTTTTCACAAGCAATATATTGAGTGGGCCCAAATTGACACTTTAAGCATGAATTGCACAGTGATGAGAAATGAAGTTCAATTTCTGAATTGGACTAAAATTGATATTTATTCACTTTGGAACACATTAATATTAAGATATTAACAATGAATTTTAGCCACTTTTAGTGACTAATCAAGGGTGTTACTACTACAAAATAGGCCTTTAATAGAGCTAAAAGAGTGTTGACTACCGCAGCGCAGTTAAAAGGCCAAGGCTTTTATCAATGCTGGAAAAGTGTTGATAAAGTGGTGATTTATCATTGTAAAAAAGCACTGATAAATAAAAATTTTATAAGTACTTTTATAAGAACTGATAAAGGTCACCATTTATCAATGCATTTAATTAGCATGGATAAAGGAAATCTTTATCAGTGCTAATAAATGCTCTAATAAAGTAGTACTTTATCAATGATTGTAAAAACACTGATAAAGGGACCTTTTATCATATAATTTATAGGCATTGATAAATTTATCCTTTATAAGTGTATTTAGTAGTACTGATAAAGTGAAATACTATAGTGTGATGTTACAACACAGTGCATCACTAGAAACAGGGCATGCAGTATGCTGTAACAACACATCGTATCACCAGAAATAGCACCATAAATAGGAGAAGAAATTATAAAAATTAGAAAAAAAACACATAATTTAAATAAAATAAAAGTTACAACACAAATAAAAAAAAAAAAATATTATAGTGCATG